>JTDE01003206.1:0-13517 GCA_014338405.1 Paragonimus skrjabini miyazakii | reverse complement strand
TTTCGGTAGGACACTACTGTGAATAAGCTGAGCGACACTCCTAGTTGTGATCAGCAACCGCAATTCAGCCGCCGGGTATGTACGAGTTAGAACAGACTGTAGTTTTTGACTTACATCAGTTGTGATATGATCGACTTTGAACAGAAGGTTCGAAAAGACCTGTTTCTTAGGGACCATAATTACGACAGTCTTGATCAATCTTTTCTGGCTGTGAACATCGATGAACTTCTCAGGATAGCCGTTTGCGAGCAACATTTTCTGTAACCTCTCCTCCTGTGCTTGCAAGCAGTCATCGGTGCATATCTCCCGGGCTCTATGAAACAGGGTTCTCACGAGACCTCGTTTATAAGTGATTGGTGCAAATGAAGAAAACTGCAAATACTGACCGCTCCAAGTAGCCTTACGGTGCAATGAGCGTTGTAGTGAGCTACCCTGTTTTCTAGTGAGTGAAATGTCTAGAAAAGATAAACTATTGTTTGCTTCCTCTTCATGAGAAACAGAAAGATTAGGATGAGCAAAATCAAAAAGGTTCAAAAGTGCAGCAAAATGAATATCAGTGGTACAAATCAAAATATCATCTACAGATCGCCGTCCGGCCCTGTGTGTGCATAAACTGTTGACTCATGCAGTATGTCTTCCCTGGAACTGATAACAGTCTTTGTTTTGTGTAAGCCCAATCGCTGATTGTTTCTATTGTTGTTGCTATCCGCGTGTCCTATATATACCAATGTTTCACGTTCGTGACTGAAGAGAGTAAACGAACTGGTAACATGTCGCGACGTATGTCTTTTATCGTTACTGGTGAACTGGACCAAGGGAACGCAGTGTTTTAAATTGAAATCTGCCTGCTTTTGCCCGCATATGCCTGTGGATCAAGGGAGTGCGGATCATTGAACAAGGAAACCAGGACTGTAAAAGAAATAGTCGTCTGAGTGTTCTCAACTGAGCAATTTCAGGTTGCATTGATGTGATAGTACAGTCAGCAGTGTTGTGGGGTTATAATTCATACGGGATAATAGGGACATGGAATGCTGAACAAATGACAGTTTGGTGAACCAGTTAGCCAACGGCGGATGATAAGCCTGAAACAATTCATGTTGTGGACAAGATAAGGTTAATAATGAAAGGTTATTGTATGAACATTATCGTAAGTCGAAAGAGTACAAATTAGTTTACAGTGCTGGATAAGGAAATCAGAAGACCGGTTTTGCAAGATGATAGTATCATTTTCCTTGTTCTCGTCAGTTGTTACACATAACAGCGGTGAACGTCAAAAATACTTAAACAAATTAAGCTCACAAATCTATACACTAGTCTGTCATTGGTCAGAACTATGACAGACGAAGGTTCAAGGTCAACTGCCTTTGCACACAGAGAACCGGCTTGTTACGGATGACAAGCAGCGTTTCCAGTGACTTAAGGATGACAAGCTTGTGATGACGCATCAGTACACGGAAAGCGTTTGTCGAGTCGACCATATGATCGGTCTCTAGCAGGTGTCTGTGTGCGAAGGCCGTTGACCTTGAACCTTCGTCTGTCATGGTTCTGACCAATGACAGACTAGTGTATAGATTTTTGAAGTTAATTTGTTTAAGTATTTTGACGTTCACCGTTGTTATGTGTAACAACTGACGAGAACATGGAAGATGATTCTACCATCTTGCAAAACCGATCTTCTGAATTTTTTATTCAAATTCATAACTGGGGAAGGATGATTCTATTGTTGAAAGCAAGACTCGCAACGCCAATTTACAGTGTCCCTTGTAGGAAACCTTGTGGTGCACCACTAATCACATATTATCAATCACAGTCAACCTTAACATTACGGTCTTCAGGTATTTAAGGTAGCCAGTGAATCACGCCGCTAACGTATCACCTAGACCATGCCGACGGAGCTTGATAGAGGTCAGTGAGTTGTCTCGCGCCTAATCAAGTATTGTTTTGTTCCAATCAATGTTAGCCATAAGGAACAAGCTAAGAATTCTATACCTTTTTCCATACTGGTTTCTCTTTTAGGCACAAGAATGTATCTTTCATGCAAAGGCCTTTCGCTTTAGTGCAGTAGAATTTCTCCATTGAATTTTCAGTCTGTGGAAGTGGCTTATGATTGGTCTAATGGACTCATGTTTTGCGGCCTTTTTGATTGCGAGTGTACGCATTGACGGCTGCGCTAGGACGATGCCCGAGGGAACACTTGAGTTGTGAAGGCCGTCATGTGGTCCAATCGTTGGCTTGGGCTCTCTGCCCCCTCTGGACTGGACTCTATATTCCGATTGGACCACACGACAGCCTTCACAACTCAGGTGTTCCCTCGGAAATTGTCCTAGCGCAGCGGTCAATGCGTGCAGTCGCAATGGAAAAGGCCGCAAAATATGAGTCCACTAGACCAATCATAAGCCACTTCCACAGCCTGAAAATACAGTGGAGAAATTCTACTGCACTGAAACGAAAGGCTTCCACGCAAAAGATACATTCTTATGCCTAAAAAGAAAACCAGTGTGGAAAAAGGTGTAAACAGCTGTACGATAAAAATTCGGTATTAACTTACGTTAATTAAAAGGTAATACAAGTGAATTTGTGCAGACAGTTCACAGACGATGGCACATAGCTATACCAGCTAACATTTCTAATCACTCAGTTAGGTGATGAAGCTTCCAAATTGAAAAGGGACGACAGAATACATTCAACAACAAAATAGTGAAGACCTGGTATTTTTCAATAATAGCATTTGAAGGACGATGACCGAAAATATTTGACACCCGTCGGTGTTGCATACTGAGCTACCCGAACAAGAATAAACCAGAGCAGGAATCTGAGCGGCACTAAACAATCTTAGCTTATTGTAAAAATGGCACTTTTTCTGTAGGCGGACAAAATGAACCGACGTAGCAGCCGATCGACCTTTCTGATTGATTGGCGCCGAATGATTGCAGAACGGCTCACAGCAGTTTGCCTGTGAGTTCTGAATTGCTGAACCTTCCTCATTCAGAGAACTGCTCCAGTTCAATCTCATTACATTCGGCAAGATGATTGCCCGACGACCCTAACAAATTTATATAGTTTCTGGGACTAACACAAAACAGGTTGGTCCACAAGTACGTTGACCACCATATAGCAATATCCTGCTGAACACGGTTTTATTTCAGTCAGCTTGGATCCACAAGGGGCCAAACATTTGGAACATGAGTAATTCATCCGTTTGGGTGGCATAGGATGTTGTGCAAATCTTAGTTAATGAACTTGGATGGAGACCACGTTGGATATTTGGTCCTTGGCTTCCTGAAGCGCACACTGCAACAGGTGTTGCGATCCTCTGTTAACAACACATGACTGATATCGTAATACTGATTTGCACCTCTAAAGAAACACTAGCGGGGAGTTCTCTTGCAATCCACTAGTGGCCCTAATAATTTGCGCTATAAAATAGGGTGTGGACACACGTTTAAACAAGGTGTTATGGTCATCAACATCACATCAATCTCACGGGTTGCTTCAAACCACATTGTACACAAAATATCGGCCAGTGAGTTTTCATCAACAAAGCCTAGCTGAAGGCCAGCAGTTTTGGGTCTCAACTGCGAAACCATAGTTTCAGTGAGCTAAGTGAATCAACTTGGTGTCGTGAGGATGGCAATCCGGAGGAACTAGAACCACAATTGCCATCCCTTTAGTTTTAAACGTCATTCCCTTATGTCTGGTCATCATCTGTCCGACTGGCACTGTAGATTAGTCGACCGTGGTATCAGTAAAAATCGTTCCGTGTAGCAGACGATTAGCGTATACCTTTAGTACACTACCAAACCATTTAATCTGTACTCACTTAGAGATCGAAAAAGGAACCTCCATCGAAACTCACTAACAACTAACCGATTTTTAATCCTATCGATGAATGCTCTTAGTAACCAACTTATCTAAACCATCGAACGTAGACAATGGTGACCAAATGTCTGAAGACTGTTTATGTCTTCTAATCTAAATGGCTTCGTAGTGACCTGGAAATAACCCCGGTCTGCCTGCTATACGATGTGCAAAATTCTTCCCGAAATCCCAACACTGTGCATAGGATGGTAAAGATCTCTGTCTGGAGTCTGCTTGCTGTATGTCATCGCGCTTGTTTGTTTGCAGGTTTGTCTGTCTATGCGCGCCAACGACGCTATGCACACTTTCGGCTTGCTCACGAGCTCGGCGGTCGGATCCTCAACTCCTTAGCTACCTTTGCGTACCGGTGCCAGTAAGCGCTGAGTGAGACCTATTGTAATTGTTGTATAATATACGTTCGGTCTCCAGCAATTATTTGTATTCTCGTTTCGCGTCTGGTATTCATTGTGTATACCTAAAAAAGCGTTCACTTAGTGCACGTACGCACTAAAATTGTTCTGTAGCCGTAACTCAGCTTTGCTTATCTAGTTGATGTATATATGTTGCTTTTTAGCTATGGAACGATGCCACTCTGTTGTCGAAGATGTTCTAGATTACTGCATATCACTATGGCCCCCAACATAGCAGCTTTCATTTTTGTTTTTTATCACAATGCCGGTACTAATGCAGATTCCTAAGTAGGCGTACGGGTTGATAGCGCTCATAAATTCATCATACAACGTTAATTTCACATAATCACAATAGAATTGTAGATCCACTTTGCAATTTTACATTGAAAAACGTATTACGAAACATATGACAGCTCGAGATGGCATTTAATTTTTAACATGCTGCTAAAAACTTGTCAGATAACAGTAATTAATCGTCAGTATATTAATATCGGTCAGTCTTGCACTTAGAAGGATTACACAGGACCTTTATGAGTACTCTAGACAGTACTTCATTATTCAGTTTGCAAGGAAATTGGACAAAATGGTGAAAGAACACGGTTCTGGAGTACGCTGCACTTGATGTTAAAACTGTCCGACAGTTCATAGCAGGTTTCTATCCGAGTCCAACCATATGAATGATTCACTAGCAGTATGTTCACACACTTGTTCTACACACCCTTACGGTTACGCTTCCGTTGAAATGTACAACGATTTACTTAGTGGTACTCATCTTTGTAGTACAGAATAAAGATAACTGTCGGAGTGTGGTACATACAGCGCTGTTCCAGAGTCTTGAATAGAGTGAAGTTTCCGTATGTACATCCTTGGTTTAAATAACCTGCATAACTACACTCGGGTTGATCATGAAAAAAACTGTTGCAAATAAGCCTTTCTTCCTTGATCTAGTATCAGGTTAGAAACATTAGAATTCTATGGGTTAATCACCTGTGAAATATATGCCACATCAATGGATTACGAGGTTCAACATCAATGTCAGAAGAATCAGGTTTTCAAGTTTACTGACAACAACCATTAACAACCAACAAGTCGACTGAACGAAATCAGACAGGGCAAGAATGTGTACGTTTTTAGTCCAGGCCTGAAGGCAACGCTGTGAAAAGTTTACATTTATGGCGAAGAATTCGTAAGCATATATCACCAGAAAGAGTTGGCGAATGCCGATAGTCTTTGTCACTGTCACCAGTTTGGTTTGATAGGTCGAACGAAAGATGTTTGTGAAATTAATTGAAGGCCTGGACGTTGGTAAGTGTGTGGCGATGGGGAGCTGACAAGCCTTCACTAAGTGATTAGTTCCCCATTCTGAATGATGTTCCCAAGTGCGTCGGGATACTTGCTGTGTCTTGAGGCCTGTTTAACTTGTTTCACAATAAAATTTTAAAAAATACATGATATACACAATAAAAAGTGACATGAACAGGATAAGCGTTAAGGTGGAATACACTTAGACCGGGAGTGTAAATTAGAAACAAAACTTGGCTTGCAAAGCTTCATGTTATGGGCATTACCCATATATGCAGAGACGCAGTCGCGTTTTCAATGCAATTAAATGTATGCAGACCTTTTTCTGCAACATGCAGTTTGCGTATTTTTGTGTTTTGTATCTTATGCTTTTGATAAACTGATTCGGATGGCCGTATTCAACCAGCGTGTTGACAACAAATCACCACTCTTCCTCTAAAATATCACAACAACAGATTTTGGAGGTCCTGTCGGCTGGACTCAGGATATGGGCGATTTTGTCTTAATTGTGCGCTACTGCAAACATTCGTGTACTGCTTTGTCCAAATTAACAAACTGTGTTTCGCTTTATCTCACTTGTTGCGACCGTAATAAATAATATTACTGCTAGTCGCATTCAATTGTACATTTTTGATGATTTTTGCTTTTCATCTACTTTTGTTTTAGTCAAGCTATCTCTTTTGTAATATCACATGTCGGCCATAAAATGTAAGCGATTCAAACTGCGTTGCTAATAAGCCATCACCAAATTTTGCCACAAATGTACCAAGTAACGATGGTTGCAACAGTACTGTTTCATAACAGGTAGTTTAGTTGTGAGTAATGTACTACGCGCAAGCAACATTCGGAAACAATAGGGCAAACCCCAACGCCAGGAAGGCGATGGACCAGAAAAGACTATCGGAATAGTGTGTATGCGCCACGGGAAAAGTTCCACCAGGTTGAATGACGACGTACTATCACTCAATGTATGTGAATGCACGTCAGCCGTGCGAATCAGTGTACGCGTTTTTGGTCCCATGTTTAACATGACCTGGACGTGTTTGCAGGCCAAGCGTCTCTTGCGGTCACAACAGTAGACCGGTTTCTGTTGCTTTCTTTTGTTGATTCACTCTATCGGAAAATTGAAACTGAACACTTTGAGCGCAATCACGTAACCACCGTTCTAGTCCTTGTTACAGTATTCTTGTTTTACTGAGTTACTTTCTAAGCAACCGCCCAGAAACTCAATTGTCCACTGTAGTGGAGTGTTTATACATCGCCATGTATGAGTATTCGTTAACTCCACACGTCCAACTCATTGGTGGGTGCATCAAATTCAAAAGAATCCCTCAAATTTTCAACAGCTTGCCTTCTCTTTGATGACCGGAACATGGAAAAAGAAATTACACACGCTCAAAATTATCCGTAGTTGCATTTTACTTTCATAAAACACTACGAACCTTTAAGGCGTGATCAAAACGATAAGAACCGTTCGCTCGCGCATCGCAAATGCCTTCGTTAAATCTCGATAGCCGCCCTGTTATTCCTTGTTTCATCCATCGTTGAAAATGTGGTTGTACCTCCGAGCAGTAAATTATTTTTGATTGGGTAATCTGCTTCATCAGGGTTAACAAATGGGATGCCTTTTCAGGTCACGATTTCATGACAAGTTCTCAGATATTGAGTGAGGTTAAACACTCTTTTCAGTAAGTTAGTAACCGCTGGTTATCCGATTTAAGATTGCCAGCATGATTAAACGAAAATGGTCCCGAACATTTTCATATTAAAATGTGATAAAGGCTGAAGTTCGACCGGTTGGTCGTAAAAGTTCTTAAAATAAGTCCCCAAATCAAACTTTCCAAGTATGGGCCTAGAACAGTAATGGTTTCAAACTACCAATTGCACTTCACGATCAGACGAAACGTAACACGCGTGCATTTCGGGGCTGGTCAGGAATAAATCCACTAGTTTTGTTGAATGGACTTGATAGTGCAGTTTTACTTTTTTCTTATCTTGCATTCTGGATGTGGTCTGTCGAACGTACCCCTCGAACTCAGCGACGTATATATGTGTTACTCCCCTCAATATACTGGCTAAATTGCTCTCTTTCGTCTATATGTTAATTCGGCCAATCATTTACATGCCTTACTTGTTTGGCACATATGGCTGGAACGAAGTGCTCGTAACGTTGATATTAGTTTCTCGAAAAATCGTCTAAATTTGTTGTCAGTGTCATTCCCAGTGATCTAAACTTCTGAATGTAATGCGGACAATGATGACTTCAGGCTATTTAATTGTCAATGTGACAAACGGACTTTAGGGGCTAGTTGTACCCACAATACCCCCAGCTAACCTACTTAGGTGCAAATTATGTGCTGGCTCAATGGCAGGCAGTTATCCGAATTTTTGTAAAAATGTGCAAATACAGACAAATTCTCGGGAATAACCCTGAGTATCTGCGGCGGTTACTGTGTCTGAACTGTTATTTGGGTTCATCCGAAACACCGTTGAGTAGCAACCAGTGCGCACCAGAACTGCGCCAATTTGTAATCTGCACCTGGAATGTACTACCCCCAATGACAGCTTGGCCAGAGTTTAAATCCCCAGAAAAAATCATGTAATGTACAAGATCAAATTATGAGTTCTTATTCAAAAAGAACAACTACTGTTGACTTTGCTAAGGCCTGTTGCATCATTTTGAAATTCCTGTGCCTTGTTTGATTGGTGTTGAAAGGTGACCCTATGTTTCATTATATTCCCTAAGAATAAACAATATTAACCATTTTTATTCTTACACCAGCAAGTGAAATCCTTTCCCTTACTCTTATTCAGTCTGAGCCCTGTACATTTCTAAATGTCAAAATAAGACATTCTTCTTCCATATTCGTTTTTGAATAGCTTGGAATTCTTCCCATTTCTCGATGCGTGAATAATCATTTTCCTCCGACCCAACCAATGACCATTTGTTTGAGTGAGCTCAATTCCGTTTTATCGTCCCCCATTACTGAGCGGTGCCTAGTTGTCAGATTCGTTATACATGCAAATAATTTATTAAATTTTCGAGGATTTTTCACATTCCAGGTGAGATATTTAAATTTTATGTACACTGATTCAAATGGTACCGTATAAAATCCAGTTTTCACGAGCGTCTTCTCATTAACCGTTTCTCTCACACTGGATATTGAGAAAGGCATTTTGGGATCAACAGATTACGCGTAACTCGTTGTGAATTTGAATCATTAACGAACGATTCAATACCTGCGGGCATATTTCTGTCCACTGTTCATAGTACCGAGCATGGTATTGAAAAGACAAGGTAGCAACGCGAGTTTTATCCTGGAAATAAATATAATGATGCGACTGTTGAAAAATATCTACCATGCATAATTCCTTCAAAAAAAGAGACAAGAAAGTGGAGTAGGGAAATATCGCGAATATGGGCATTAAAAGTGTTCAGCTGAATTTATTTTGCTAATTGTACTGGATCGTTTGTCGACAACTCAAATTCAGACTGATTAACATGTAATCTAACAATTCAGTAATGTCCTTCTCGTCTATCCAACGGTAGGAACAAATGTTATCTTCGGAACTGTTATTGAGAAGGCGCCTGAAGAGCTGGATTAACTATTACACCAACTAGATAAGTACACAACAAAACCACGTTTCCCAAATTCAACGTGAAACAATCCTCCTAAGTTGAACAATGTCCACCTAAAACGAAATGAACAACGAGGCATTGATCACTAATGGGGTGAGATAAAACGGACTCGAGCCTACTTAGACGAATTTCCATGGTTGGTTCTGAGCAAACTGGCTGTTTGCTGATCAAAAGTGGTAGGAAGTATAAGTAATTCGAGAGAAAAAAAGAAAAAAGAAGGACTGCCTTTAACATTTCGAATTTTACAAGGCCCAGACCGAATAACAGTAGGGGAATTGATGGCGATAACTAAAGTAAGAATAAAGATGATCAATGAAATTTGTTTGAGGAAGATAGCAGAACGTAGAGTCACACTTCATCAAACTCAACAACTATGGTGATTGTCACTAAACCTACTTTTCACCACTGTTGTTTTATTACATTGTTGACAATAAGCTGTGCAATTGCGCCTGAGAGATAAACACTCGATTTGCTTCGGGTTTTATAACTACTGTGTTGAAACAAATACTGGGGTTGAGCTAAGTTGATTACTTCATTTCTGTATTCCTGGTACCATCACATTGACCGTCAAACTGAACACAAAACTCTGAACAATCTCACAGGGACGCTCAGACGGTAATGAAACGGCCACTACCCTCCAAGAGGGCGTAGAAAATTGTGACGCCATCTACGCACTCCCCCTCGCTACCAAGAGTGCATTCTCAAGCTCTTCTTCACGCTATTTTGTCTCTTTTTGCACCCAGCCAAATGAGGAAGTAGCCCCCAAGTTCGTGTGCAATAACTATCTAAGCCTTTTAAACAGACTACTTGGAATCAGACAGTTGGTCCACGACACTTGTCCCCATATTCTTGCATTAACAGGAACTTGGCTTTTCGCAGATATAAGTGATAACGAACTGCATGTTTCTGGATACTCACTGTACCAGGCGGACTCGTTCCGTTGTCGCATGAGAGGCTATGCTGTCTTCCTGTGCCAACTGTCACAAGGGACTTTACCTCCCCAGAGAAACGCAGCGGGCTGTGGTTCAAACTCCAGCCTCATAGTTGTGACGCGCATTTTGTCGGTGTTACTTACCAATCACCGTTGTGCAGCGCATCTGACGAGGAGGTCATTCTAGTTGCCTTAAATTGTCTCTCGTCTACACGGCGTTTCTCCCACCTTCTCACTATGGGTGACTTCAACGCACTCAAAATCACCTAAATAGCTGCTTCTGCTGAAGACTCTGACTACGAATTTTCGGAATCCCTGGCAATTTTGATCCATGAGAAAGCCTGGACGCAACACGTCGAACTACCTACACGGCACCGTCCAGGACAGACACACTCACTGCTTGATCTTCTTATCGCAAACGGAGCTCATCTAGTAGATAGAGTGGTCATCAAACTACCATTGGGGCATAGTGACCACAAGTTACTTGCTTTCGATTTTACTTGTTACTGGTTTCAAAATACCACAACAAAGACTTCTTTCAGAAATTTCGGAGGGCGGATTTTGACGGACCAACGACATACTTAAGTAGACTCAAATTTGTATCTGACTCAGTGGATACAAAATATCTTTCTTTTAAAGCTACAGTTCACGGAGCTGATGAGGCACTTGTTCCTCGCCAACTATGGTGGCCCTCATTTCGCTCACCGCTTTCGCGGAACATACGTCGTCTTCTTGACTTACGATCTCGTCTATTCTCTAAGTAGAAACTAACGGACAAGTCGGAGGATCTAGAAGCCTTTCGCTCCGTTGGAAACAGTTGCAGACGAGAAATCCGTCAACAAACCCAACAGGCACAGTCGAAATTCCAGCTGGTAGCCCGCGAGAATGATAATTTCCTCTTCAAGCACATGCCTTGACAGAGAAAAACTAAGCTCTCAGCGCTTTCTCTGCGGCTTCCCGACAGAGAAACTCCCTCCAACTTCCAGGCGGTTACGGAGGGGTTCAGAGAATACTATTTATCAGCTTACAATGGGGTTCCGCCAAACTGGCATCCGATTCTCCCGGAGAAAACTTCCATTACCTGCTTCTAACAACTGAATTCTCTGAGCTCGACGCTAAGTACCTCTTGCCTAAGTTCAACCCTTATAGTACAATGGGAATACACGGGATCCATCCCCGGATTCTGAAAGAGGCGGCCCTTGGTTCGGCGGTTCACCTCCATAGTCCGTTTAAACAAACACTTCGGATCAGCACTCTTCTGGAGGCGTGGAAAGAGGCCATTGTCACATCTATATTTATGGCTGGTGGTCGTCACTTCCTCGCTAGTTACCGGCCGATCAGCCTCACCGGCATCTCATGTAAGGTAATAGAGCACCTGTAAAAACGTGCCATCCTTAGGCCTTTTTTCTTAAATAACCTTTTCTCCTTTACCCAGCATGGCTTTATTCCTGACAGGTAATGCACAACCAATATTTTAATCTTCATGGATGGCCTGACAGACGCCGAAGACAATGGCCATATCTCGGATGCTATCCTCTTCGACTTTGCTAAACCATTTGACCGTGTTCCACACGATCCTCTTGTATATAAACTAGAAGGAGAGGTTCTGCGCTGGATTACACCCCTTCTTGGTGACAGGACTTTCAGAGTAAAAACCGGATCGGACCTTTCTTCCCTCTCTCCGATCTTCGTTGAAGTTCCTCAGGGATCCACTGTTGATCCGCTGTTGATTCTAGTATACATCAATGACCTTCCTGACCTTGTTTCTAGCAACACCCTCAACTATGCTGATGATGTAAAAATCTGGAGTGCTTGTGATCCCAGGATATTGCAGATTGACCTCGATCGCATCAAGCGCTTGTCATATGACTGGATTCTCTCTCTAAACGACAACAATTATACACATATGACGCCCGGAGGAGACTCCAGAAACCTATTCGTGATACATGGTGCACAAAGTGCAATAGATATCGTGAAAGTTGACCTTGAGCGGACTTACGGATTTGGCTGCCGTCTGGTTCATCTTTCTCTTATCATCACCAGCTGGTAATTAAAAAGAGATTTGGGAGTCTTGGAATGATTAAAAGAGCCTTTCCGCGCATAGACAGGCGCTGCGTGTAATCGGTAGACCGTGAATATCTCTGTTATCTTTTAGTTAACAATATTTTGTTGTTATAGAAGTTGATGAAATTTTGTCACATGTTGCAGTTTTCAAAATCTTAGAATTCTGTTTTCCCGAGATTTCTTTGTTTCAATCTTCTGAAGACGTAAGCAAGGAATTTGCGGTAGTTCAATGGCATAGGGACTATTGGGAAAATAACGCAGAATTGCATTCTACGTTATTTCGGAGAACTGAAGGTGAATTATAATGAAAATCGATGTCATAGACGTGGAAACATGCTTCTATTTGAATTTCGACATAATTAAACAGGAAAGCGTGATCATAATTTCGAAAATGTTGTTGAAAAATGAATACTACGCTTTTTATAAAAATACAAACTTGAGGAACGCCTATAAAGCCACTTCAACCTGGGATAATGCACAAAAACTGGACAAGTAAGTCGTGTTTTATCAGTCACATTTGCCATGCTTTACCATTCGTTGGTTCCGCTGTTGTTAACTTTTCCATGAAATTAGGATGTACGATGGAATAAAGACGAGAAGACCTGCAGAAAGAATGACATTAAAGAACACTCCCAGCTGGAAAGATTACGACACTAATAACGGCAATGGCGTAGTTCACCGTTATCGTGCTTCAAGGCCAAAACGAGTTGAAAAGGGCCATTTAGGCGCGAAAACATATTTTTTAAATTCTTCGTGAAATATTAAAATACATATTACGGGACAAATATAAAGATTTCATCGACTATAATAGTTGTGTTGCAATGAGAAAACTCAGCTATACCTAAAAATTGTTCGTATTCGGAATTTTGTTGAGAAAATTGTGCCCCCATTTTTTTCAACAAAAGCATCATGTTGACCTTCCTAATCGATTTTACGTTCTGAAAATGCATCCATCGGAATTTTCGTGGTGGAATACGTATTCTCATCTTGCAGAAACGCTCAATTTTGCGTGGTTTTGAAGATATAATTTTTTGTATATTTTTCGACAGCACTGCGTTTGCATTACATTCCACACGAAATATCACAGTAATTCTTAGTGCAAGCTATGCCGCCACGGTCATTTGTTAATTACTAACCTGAATTACATGTTCAGCTCGGTTCCCTTATAGCAGTTCCGGCATGAATGCCAGTCGTAGAACGTGAGTTCCCGAGCTATGGTGTTCGGGAAAAATATTTTCCTGGAATAAATCGTTTTAATGGCTTGGTAGCTGATGCAGAAATTGAAATCGTCGAAATCTGCGTCATGGCCTCA
>JTDE01003205.1:78606-90054 GCA_014338405.1 Paragonimus skrjabini miyazakii | reverse complement strand
CAACAAACAGCGCAGTACTCTATATATTGCCACGACCGAGAAGCAACAAAATGTACAGACAGCAAACGTCCTGCGTGTAGCACGCGGAACGGAAAAAGTGAGGAATTTCTACACCAGCGGAAATAGGGCTTACAATTGGGCTAAACAAACATAGCTCATCAGGAGGTGTCAAATTGTACAACAAAATATCAACAAAAATTAGGCTCTTCTAAGAGGTCGCTACAGCATTTTGATCTTTCCGGGGCTAAGATGCTCATGCAAAACCTAAACTGTTCATTAAGTACTTTGGTTGCACCACCAGGGTCATAAGTCAGAGAGAATGTGTTGCACTCCAAGGACCTCATCAGAGTGATGGACACGTTCCAGTCGACGAATTCAATTTGACTGTAATATATGATGTTCGGCAGTTTTACAACTTTTAGGACGAACGTAAAATTAGCCACGTTGTGAACACCTCCTGGGAATTGTTCCAGGACGAATACATTAGCAGAGGATATACCTGTTTTTAAAGTGCGATCTAAAATGTGGTCTAATCTGGCAGGTGCTAAAATGTGTTGGTGCCGTCCGTTTATTTGGACACATGCGAGAGACTGCTTTATTTACAGGGGTTGTGAAATAAGTTTGAGAGATATTGGGCAAGTTGAAATCTCCACCAATCATTTTTTGTACTGTGAGGGCAAAGTTTACACATAATTCAGTCCATAAATAACGTTAGCCATATCGTCATGAGTAGCGTTAGGTGGTCTGTAGACGCACCGTAAAAGTAGCTCACAAGATCCAGTTCACACTGACAGTGACAATAAGTCGTCAATCATACTGAGACACGGCCCATCAAGTGTGGTTGCAGAATATTTCTCCCTTAAGTAAATTAAGCATCCTCCGCCACTTCGTGGACAACGATTTTTGCGGAACATATGATAACCCATAACATGTGGTTATGTGTCTGAGTTCTCAGGGGTACACCAAGGTTAAGTGACTAGAATAATGTACGTAGTATGCAGATAAAAGATTCAGAAATATGCATTTTATTCTTCCGTGGGCGTGCATTCCAAAGCAATAAACTTGGTGCATTTTTCTTATTTGACATCATTTTTAAGCATTTAAAAATGTCTAAAACAGAAGGGTCTTTGTGATCCAAAGACTGATGACGTCGTTTGGTGTGATGCAGTTATAGTGAGCTCATCAGTGACTGATGCGGTGTCGCCTGCGTCTGAGTCCATGACACAAAGTGTTGGAAAAGTGCCAGTAAGGTACGGTGGGGTAATGGGGATATGGGAGGTGGAATGGGCGGAGGAGGTTTGAACGGTATGTGACCCGCCAAAAAAGGGTAACACTGAAATGAATTGGTCGTACCCGCATGAACGTTGTCAGTGATGAGATTGCGAATGGCATTTAGGTGAAAATTCATAATGTGGTGGCTATTTGTATTGAAAGGGGTGTTGAGCATGAGGCAAGCAAATCTGGTGGTAATAAAAAGATTTTGGTTGTCTTGCATTAAAAGATGCGTCACGTAATAGATTGTTATTGTTAGGCAGAGGCCTGAAACTGTGGGTTGGTAATAGATACATCACTTCATTCACTTAATGTGGATTTGGGTTTACATGTTTGTCTTTTCCCTTATGATGCCGAGGAGGTAAACACGAGCGACTCGTGGAATAATGAGTCGAGAAGGATTTGTTAACACCGGTGTCCAGCTGGTGGCTGGTTGTTGGGTTCCTTCGGGATGTGCTTAAATTTGAGATACCAGCGTGCGTTTGACTAGCGTTGGTGGAAGAGCAAGCCGGATGCCAAATGATGCGATTGTCTATTGTATGTCATTTACTGTGCATGCAGTAGTGTTGACAATCAGCTTCTGCCCGAACAGAAAGATTAAAACGTGCCAGGAAGTCGGCACTGATGAGTGGCGTTTGAACGTCGGCAAGCAAGAATATCTATCGAAAACAGCGCCGGAGACGGAGATCGACATTATGAAAGCGATCCCTGAAAGATTTGATGCAACTCTGATTTATGGTCTGTAAGGTGTACTGGCCAGACTGAAGTCGATCATTTGGTTGCAGTGGAATGACGCTGGGCTCGGCTTCCGTTTACATAAGCGGACGACATCAAAAAGCGCATCTCGCCTAAAAGTTTATAACAGTTCCATGCAATTGTCCTAGCTTACAAATGATGGCAAACAGTATTCCACGCTTATAAGCACGCGTCTATAGTCATATAAATGTTCCGTCCATTTATCTCACCTCACGAGTTGGACTACCCAGTACTCCATGCTGAAATACTTATAACTGTTCCATCCATTGGTCCTACCTGACGACTCAAGGCAGCCAGCACTCTATGCTCAAACACTGATAACTGCTCTAACCAGTTGTCTTATCTTACAAGTTAAGACAAACTGAACGGTATACGGGAACATATAAGTGGACGAGTGAAGTCGCTGAGAACGGAAGCGTGGTGATATCGACGTGAGCTATGCATCTGAAGACTGCGGGAAAAGGTACATGCTACCTCCTCCTTTCTTCAGCACAGTATGTAGCCGTTGGTTTTCACGCGTTCTAGATGTTGTTCCGGATGACTGATGCCGTGTATCACATAAAGTCGTCATCATCCGCTCGTCACACATTATGTCTGCAAGAAAACTGTGTACGCATTTGTGACGGAACTCAGTTTCTTCAATTATATCAACAGCATAAACGCCGCAGGTTGTTGATTCGTACTTTCTTTAGTTCGCATGCAAGCGGTACACTGTCGGCGGACCTGTCTAAGACGACACCCGTTGTAAGTGGTGTGCGGGACTTGCTTTTCATAATCACTGGGGAACTGCGAACAATGGATTGGGTAGAGGGAACTGACAACATCAAAGCACCTACCAGGTGACTGAGGTTGAAGTTGCTTGTCACAGAATGGACACTCGTTTAAATTTGCCATCCGGATACATTTAGAGTAGAAAATCAGCTGATCGACCTCACAGCGATAGCTGTCGATATGCATCGGGTCACCGCAGTGGCAATCCTGTTTCAGGTTCCTTCACCCACCTCGGTTGCATACTGTATGTAGGTAAACCAATGGGGAAGTTGTGTAAAGATGAGCCAAACCCAGCGCGCTCCACTAGTTCACTGACAAGAGCAATGATGCCGTTAAAACATGTCACAGCCATGCGGCTGCTGCAGTCATGCAGTTTTTCAAGTACATTATGCAGGGCTCTATAGTGACGGTTGACGGAAATGAAAACTATGAAAAACTTTACCATAGAGGTTGAAAGATATTCGAAACACTGACAGAATGTGTATGCAAGGATGTCGCATTGAATGGTAAAAGGTACACTCATAAGTGCTCCGCACGCTATCCACGACAAATGCGCCGCCATCATGTTGCAAACTTAGCTGCAACGTTCAAGGTAATCACTACAAAATCGCTTACCTTGCACTTAGATAGTGTTTCGAAAGTGAGTCGTGGGGTCCGTCCTTTCGGATGCTTTTGGACAAGGTGACTTGTGAACATGTTCGTCTTGTGAATAATGTTCTCGACGTACCAGCCAACATCGACTACTTTAGGAACGTCCCATCCGTAGTTCGTTTGTATCTCATGCTCCCTCATCAGTCACTCACAGTGTGTCCATATTTCTTAAATGACAACGGCCAGGAGGTCTCTTGGGTGCGTTCTCTTTTTCAATCGTCCGTTTGCGTTCTCAAGCCTATTATTTATGACTGCCAGGGTGGACAACATCGCTTTGCGTATGGACGGCCCAAATAGGCTTGGTGTACAGCCAGTTACACAACAAATAATTCAGAAACTTTCTATCGGTTCGGCGGATGATGTGCAAATCACGTTTAAGCCCACGGTAAACAGCGTTAGGATGCAACCCACTCTTCCTCATTGTCTACCGTAGCCATTCGGTGGAAGAGAACGACTGCGAAAAGAGCTTGTCTTTCAATGATCACGACGGACGAATTTTGTCCGCTTACACCTTCGCGCACGACATCACGTACATGAAAGTAACACATCAAAATGTCGCAGCCGAACACCATATGGGTTGCCCTCATTTGCCAGTCATCTCACCCACGACAAACGTTTTCACCGCAATGTGCTCATCCATCGTTTCTTGAAAAAGTTCGAACAGCCTACGTAATGAATTATGCTTCTTTTTAAGAACGTACCCGTATACCACGGATCAGCCGTGTCCTACGCCATCTTTCAGGCTGATATGATGTAACTCATGTCTTTAAAAGTATGGGGAAATGTTTAATGGCATGCTTGTGCCTGTTTATCCAGTGGGTGAAATCCACATTAACAACGGGCGAGAACCGCCGGAATGGTCTAATTTGCGTTCGCTGGGCAAGGCAGATACGCGTATATGGGTTGCCTTCATCCTGCATGGGGTGCACTAAACCTATCGCATTAATTACTGACAGCACTTCACCAAGGTTCTCTAATGCTCCGTTACAATTCTTCTATAACAAACTCGTTTGACATTGCAGGCTTTAACTTGCGGTGGATGTTTCCAACGTCAGCGGTTGCTATAAACTTGCCGTAAATATCCACTACATACTGCTTAATGTTAGTAGTTGGTGTACTGTATCTGAACGGGCTCATTCACTGATGGTGAATCTCCGATTTGCAGGATGGGACTCATATAGCAGACGACTACGGTGAGGTTGTGCTCCAACTCGAAAGAGTTCACCACCAGATAGGCATCTCGACGGACAACATGAAGTTGTGAGTTGCAACATTTGTCGCGGAAAATGATTTGTTAAAACTAGCAAAAGTTAGCTCACTAGATATGTCGCACACTCCTACAAGCACTGCTATGCCTTCTGTATTCCGTACAATGTTAATAACTTTGCACGGTTCTCAGGGAGCCAGGCCGCTTTACCTTATCGTACTTTGGAATAGTTCCCGGCCTACGGCTCGTCACACGAACGTATATCCCAGCCAGCACAAATTACCCTATGGATGGGTAATATTTTGGGAAAATTACCCTAAAAATTATCCACTGTCCTGGTGTGGTTTCTTAAGACCATCAAATACAACCTATTCAACAAAGCTAGACCGCAAACAGAATTTACAGCAATTATGCCACGTTTTCTGTCAATATTACTGTCTGCTTTTTGCTGCGCAATTTGTTTAAATGGTTGCTCAACCTTGTAATGGCCGGTGGGCGCCACTTTGAAAGTCGTTTAATCAGTTAGTGATAGGCGGATTGTTCCCTTTCGGTTTTCTCTTCGGGCACCTCCACCGTGTATTAACAGCTGTGCAGCTGTGTTTTTGTTTGGTGGAAATTTTCATTTGCACGGTTAATTGTTTTATGGTAGTGTATGCTATTTTCTATTAGTACGTTTCGTAGTTAACTGACTTTCAGTAGTACAGTAGTCAATACAGTTCACACTAAAACTGGAGAGGATGCACACGCTAAGCTTTTGGTGTGTAAGCACACGTGTATATACACTCTAAGGTTGCATTGCGTATGTACGTGCAAATGCACAATGATTTCTGCTTCATCCAACAATGATGGATCTGTTGATTTTGTCAGACATTCGCGACAGTTATCATGAAACGCTTTTTGGTGATGCTAGTTCCAAAGTTCGTACACCCAAGATTTCCCCAGTCCTATATTAGCACGGATCAGAATTCACAGTGAGAAGACGGTGAATCTACAAACAAACTTTATTTACTTATTTACTCATCGTACACAAGCAGACCTCAACGCAACGAATAAGGGAGCTAGGGAGCTGGACGTGAGAGGACCCTCAGCACAACCGCATGGCAGCCGCCAGAGAGGACGAATGTCAACGGAACTTACAGTTGACCTTCAGGATTCAAACAAGTGTCAACCTGGTTGGGCGGCGTTCCCAACGGCAATAGCTAAAACATTGTTATCCTAGTGAATGCAGCCTACAGTGGTAGAGGTGGCGCAGGTTCCTAATATAGTTACGAGTAAAACTGCGATACCTACGCCAACACACTAACTTTGATGCTAGTGGTTTGTAGTAAATTTACATTCACAAGATAATGTGAGCCAGGGTGGTGGTACCGTCGAGGCAACTCTCACGCCGTGGGGAATTTAGGATTTTGGGGACGTCGAAGGTGATCCCACTACAGCCTCTATAGAAGCAATATATTGCTTACTCGGGTTGTCAAAGTCAAGTTTGAACCGGCGATTGCGTCGGCTTGCTGTAAAGCAAGATGATCCTGCCGCCTTGTCGGATATTGTCACCGACTACCTTCCTGTTGCCGCGAGTGCGGACTGTGGTGTAACGGTGGTGAACGCTTCAGGTAACGTAAACTGTCGTGAACTGTGAATCAAGTCTGACAATTGAGGATGTTGGTAATGATGAAGGCATACCGACAGTGGATATTCAAGGTGTCTTTTTGGTTCTGGACAAACTAATTTTTCGTTGTTTTAGGTCCCCCCTCAACACCGGGTGGTCAGCCAGCTGATCAAATTGCAGGCACGATGCCAGGGTTGCGTGTCAGATACTTTTCTGTTGATAATTTCAACAGGAGTATTCCGGATGACATTCGTATTAGTTAAGGTAAATATTTTGGGCTAGTCGTCACGACTTGGTACATAGTTGTCGCATTATTGGAAGCCTTATGGGGTTTGCCATCCATTTGTCCTATACAGTTATCGTTGTATTTCTGTTAATAAGGAGATACAGAATTTTAAAGAGAACCATAGAACCTGTTTTTTTGAAAAGCGTTTGCGATGGATTGGATGAATGCGTACTATTGCTACCTGGAAATACGTACGTAAGGCAGTGCGTAATGGGTGAGTAAATGTTTCGTTTGCATTTTCGAGTAAAAAAAGAAGATAAAAATGAAATGTACGAAATGGGTAAGTTGTGAAGCGAATTATCCATAGGGTAATTTTTAGGGTAATCTCGGGACATTACCCGTAAAATTACTGGGTCAAATTACCGGATAATTTTTAGAAATTACTTAGGTAATTTGGGAGATTTTGCTGGCTGGGTATAATGCCCACATCTTTTACGTACCTCTGAAGGCACTCATGGAGCTGCGAGAAACATCGCCTTGAAGGCCGCAACATAATCCATCTCACACGAATAAAAAATATACGAAATTTGAGTATACCACTCCCATCCGATCTAAACTTGCTTCCCTGTCTCTAGAAGGGAGAGTGACGAGAAGTATTGCCGGAAACTCTGCTAATCCTCCATACACAGTTGTAACAGAGGGAACACAACGGGTTTCCATCGGACTTGAGGCTTTCTCCGCTTGACATGAAAATTTTGGATGAACAGGTCGGACTTTCCTTTATCTGTTCTATTCTGTAGTTCGTTCAGGGCAGCCTTCCATCGTTCACGATTCTCTCGTTATACGCTAGTTTGCACAGCGCTATTTTGACCACCGCTACGGCAGTAGACGGGCTTCTGATGCAGTTCACAGAGCAACTCTGAGTGGCCTCCGTGACGTGCTTATACCATCCGACCAAGGCAAAACGCCACGCTTACTGCAATTTTCGTAGTGAGCAAATCACGAAAAGCAGCATTGTCGTGATCCAGCCGTGACTGAGACGTTTTGGTGGTATCCTAAGTGAGGTTGAATACTTTTACACACTGATCGCGTGGTGAGTGTACCTTCCTAGATTTCGGTCGAACTACCTACCTTCATGTGTCTGAGGGAGAGGGGGTTGTACGACCACTTGGGGCATAGCCAACCTCTACGGCTTTGGGTCCGATGGTGGTGGGTATGGCAATTTTGAATTAGACTTACGTTGGTGTCTAATTCCAAGTTATTTCTTACTCGGATCAGCTTGGTCTTCCAAGGCTCTCACCACCGTATGCTCCAAGACCCTCATAACTGCATCCTTTTGGACTCTCGCAACCACGTCCTCCGGGCGTTTCGCAATCGCACCAGCGAATGGCGGTTCGGAAAGAGCTGTGGCACCCAAATACAGCGTCAGTTCCGCGATCACATCTGCAGGTGTGCTGCATATCCCTTGATCCGACGAAGGGCATGTAACATTAGACTCAACTTTGGATATCTACCGCCGAGGAGGACTCAATCGGAGGCCTAGCAGGCAACACTTTAGCCAACAAAAATTTTAGCCGATCCGAACGACTCCTGTTAAGGCAACTGCATACCTAAGTGGTGATAGAAGCGCACGTATGATGCTGCCACCGGTCACATGTCGCACTGTAAAACCGGAGTCCGTATTCCTACGTTCCTTCCACATCTTAGGCACAGCGGAAGCTCCTCCTCAGAGACGGGCGCCATCTACTGACAGACTGAGGAGAAAATGTGTCGACAGTTGATCGACCACAAAAGTTGCCAGATTTGCTGAGTAAGCTTCCCAAACTTACCTCGGGCATTGAAAAAGACCTAAACTACGCTGAAAAATCAAACACCGCGCCAAAGTCAAATCTAGTTTAGTTAGTGCAACGTGCGGTTTGAACCAGCGAAAGCGCGTGGTTCGAATTTTTCAATTGCGTAATACAGCGTGCTGCCGTGTTGTTGACGCGATTTCTGTTTACGTTTCAGTAAGTCGTGTGCATGGCTTACTGGGCCTTCGGCTCGTTGTTGTTTATGTCGTTTCCTTCTGCATGGTTTTAGTTAGAACCCTTACTCCGTCGTCTTAAAGTTGGTTCACAAGTGTGACGGACAATCAGAGTATAAACGGCCGACTTGTATGTTACAGTAGTGCAGTAATATACTTGTTAGCAGCGCACATTTGTAATTACAAACCAACAGATTTAAATCTGTTAGTACAAAAGTGTATATATTTACATAGAAAAAAAAACACGTGAACTTGCCGACTTGTGTAATGATAATTATATACATATGTATGTCCATAATTATATATATCTCAGTATGTAGGCTTCTGAACGTACATATATATTAGTCTGACCGTAGGTGATTTCATATTCATCATCATCATACATATTTATAAACGTATTTATAGGCATCTTTCTGTAATTTGATGTATCTACCCACGTCAAGCTGCCAAGCATGCAAACATCCTCGCATTCTTGAAGGCATTCTCGTGACAGGTGTCACGAGAGTAGCACGTACGTGCCACTTAGGTAAATGCCAGCACTCTCTTACGAGAGAAAATATACTGTCGTCTCTTATAAGTTCCTTATGAATACTGTGCTTTTTTGCTCAAATTGGATATAACTTTCACCTCATTGAATTTTACAGAACTTTTGTATGAAAGAAAACAGTCTGTCACCAAAATAGTCAGGTGGAATTGATTAGATTCCCAACAACGCTGGACTCGGTGCCTCGTTGATAATCCCCAGGACGTGTATAAACTTTTCCCAAGAACCAGTAAAGTTAAGACTGATGTACCCCCAGCTTACCGGCCCTCAGGGGTTTACGAGCTCAACTAGCGGCGCTTCTGAGGTGTTTACAAACAGCACGCCAGAGTGTTCCATGGCAAACAGTTTCGACATTTCTGATAGAGTTTTCACGGCGGATGTTGTGCTATCGAACTCTCGGAGGTCATGCTCACACCACTTGGCCCAGAGTATCTATCATCTCTAGTTCTTACTGATAAGGTTTCGGAGTTGTCTGTCACGTTAAACACTGGTTAACTAGACTTGCGGTAGGAACAGTGCCCGGCAGATGGAAAGCGGGGAATATCACTCCCGTTCCTAACAATGTGCAGCACAACCGGCCTTGTAACTATCGTCTGATTGCGCTCCTATCGTGTGTTTTGGGTCCTCGAAATGTTAACCCGAGTCATTATATAGATATATATTTTCACAACTAGCTTTGGGATCCTGCCCTACGGAGATAATCATAGGCAGCAATACATCAGTGGTTCACACTGACGTTTAACTACCACACAATCACGGGGAAGAAGGAAAGCAAGCCTTGTATAGAAAGAGAGAGGAAAAAGGGGGCAGGAAGGGACCTAGCTATTAAAAATAGCTACGTCTACATTCAAACATGCAACATCAAGGCGCTTACACCTTGCAAACAAACAACCGACTTGTAAGTAAAAGTAAGGCTTAATCAGTAAGACAGCTTCTTCACAGCTTTCACTGCCCCACGTCATTAAGTGCATTCACTTCACAGACAACTCGGCCAAACAACGACAACATTCACGCCACTGAGCTCGGTTAGCCGCCATCTCACCTAACGTCTCAAGCCATCCACTCTGTTAGTCGCTAGGGCTTCATTCCGGGAGACGAACCCGATCTACAGTGCCCAACCCCTTCGTGAACGATTTCATTTGTCTACGCCATAATCACTACATTCCTATCCCCTTCCCGGACCATATCCATGGTTTTCTGTAATCATGGAGGCATTACCACCATAGCCGTCCTATCGGCTTGTATTACCAAATGTGTCTCGACCTGTTTATCAGCTTTCTTTCTTGCCTAATGAGAGTCTCCGTCATATATGCTTGATCTTCCTCTTGGTCTTCGAGATCCAATATCTGTTGAACCCAGGTACTCCCGTGATGCATGATAAAGCACTTGCTTCATCAATGGTCTGGAATTTGGGTCCAGAGGCTATTTCGATCTTCGAGATAAGGATTGCCAAACTTGCTTTCTAGACTAGTTTGGTATTTTTTTGACCGACTACATAGACAGTTTCTCAACAGACAATCTTTACTCAACAAAAGTAAGAACGAAGCGGCAGCGTAGTAACCCATGACCTAAATCCATGCTGTCACAAAGAGACTGGACCTTGACGCAGTGTGACGGATTGCGCCTCCCGATGACCTATTCTCGACTATAAGGGTGCATTCGATTCGGTCGATCGATCGACACTTTGAGAATCGTTTCAACGCAGGGGTGTACCGACCAAGTGCGTGAACATACTGTTGGCGCTTTACTCCCATACTTCGGCTCAGGTCAGGGTTTACGGTGAGCTGTCTGACAGTTTCAGCGCCATGAGTGGCGTTCGTCAAGGCTGTCCCCTTTCATCGTTTTTGTTTAATTTCGCAATGAACGAAATAATGGAGGACTGTCTGCGTCACTCAAATGATGCCGGTGTGGACCTCCTACCTGGCGGAAGGGTGACCGATCTTGATTATGCTGACGATAAGATGTTGTTGTTTGACAACTTTCAAGCGGCACAAGCAACGCTGAATGCGATTTCGCGTTCTGTTAAGTATTTCGGAATGCGCTTTGCAGCTTTGAAATGCAAAGTGCTTCTGCAAGATTGCTGTGATTACGTAGGTTTAATGTTAGATAATGAAGTCATGGAGGTTGTTGACCAGTTTGTATACCTGGGAAGCTGCATCAGCTGCGGCGGCGGAGGTGTAGGGAATGAAATAGAGGCGCGTATTTCTACGGCTAAAGCGGTATTTACTAGTCTGAGGCACTTATGGCGACAGAAAGGTATCTCTCTGAAGGTTAAGGGTCGCGTATATCAGACATCAGTGAACGCTGTGTTACTCTACGTCAACGTAACATGGCCCCTCAGGGTAGAAGACGTGAACCGTCCTCAAGTGTTTGACCACCGATGTTTGCGTTC
>JTDE01003205.1:16816-44636 GCA_014338405.1 Paragonimus skrjabini miyazakii | reverse complement strand
TATATATATATATATATATATATTATATATATATATACTGGTGGTTCTTATTGGTTTGGCCATCTTTATCGTTCATTTGGCCTGTCTGAAGTGTTTCATAGTGCTTTGTTTACGAACAGTTGTATACTTAGTTTTAATCATCTGTTCCGCATGTTGCTCATCACTGTCGGTGTGCGAATTTAGTGGGTTGAGGAACCAAAAAAAGTAATCACATCACCTCCCGGAGTTTCTTGATCGTTCACAGAAGTGTTCTGCTTGATGGAATTGTTGAATGATATCCGGAACTGAGATAAATCAATAGTCATGTGACAAGGCAATCACCACACCTGTTATTTGTCATAGACTACAGTCCGCAATAGGTGAGATTACCCTCACAACCTTGTTCCGCGTTATCCACGTTACCTACAGCTTTTGTGATATTCTTGCCCGATTATGTTTGCTTAACGTTCGTGTAAAACATAGTCGCGACAATGTTTCGATATCGTGGTCACCTGTTTTACTTGTGAGCATTTAATGGAATTCTCTGCATTTCATTTCTTAAGTACGCCTTTGCCCGACTGCTCTGTTTGGCACAAATACACCTAGCCTCGGTAGACGTCAGAGGTTAGTTCAGCTGAGTTTATATTAGTCTTTAATGTTGATTACAAGCAATTGTTGATTTTCCTTCTAAGCATCAAGTCACCTTTACGTCGATTATTGTCTACGCGATATGTGACCCCGTTCAGACTACAGTTCGCTGTTTTTGAATATACCTAATCTTCAGGTGCTCTCGCTGTGCTGTGGTTGTATTGAGTACAAATGTGGTCATTGTTATAACAATATTCAGGGCCAGTTGTTTCCTGTCTACCCGTTTATCCTACCTCACTTCAGAGTAAGCAGGGGATTCTAGTCATCGTCATCACCAGAGATAAGTGTATATGATGTGGTTTTTACTGTTACTTAACCGTCATGCAAACATGAGGAAGAAAGCAATCCCTGATCAGGGAGAAAAAAACGGTACACCTAACTACCAAAGATAGCTACGTGTATACTCAGACATTCAACATCAAAGTGCCTTCACCTTGCAAACAAACGATCCAGCTATAAGCAAACGTAAGGCGTCATCAGCTATACTACGTAACCTCAAATGTGGAAGTGGGTGACGTTACAACTGAGTCAAGTGTGAGTCGTACCGGATTTCGTTCACATTTGTGGTCAATATGACTCGTGTATATACGCAACAACTGCGTGTATATTGATCGCATGTGGTTAGCACTGTCCGTAAAAATCTGTCACCAAGCCGCATCAACTGGGTGTTTCTTGTTCTTACTTGATTTCCGGTTTTCAAGTCGATACGTTATATTTGAATCACCACAAACCTGTTTTTCACTTAGGCCAATCTGCTTGGGGTTATTATGTTCACGCATTGATAATCATTCCCGTGCACTTTCGGTAAAAGTGTGGTGTTGATCTACTCACCGGGTCTTGTATCCAAAATGTGTGTTGTCCAGTGTGTATGTCTCTTGACCGTTTGACTTTGACGGGACTCACTTTTGTTTATTTACCTGTGGTGCGAATTCAGAACCGTTTGTTGTCATGTGTGGCATACCTAAGAACACTCAGTCAATATACGACTCTGTTGGTTGAGCTTTATATCTTTCAGTATTTTACCCTCAGCATCGCGCTTCTTATTCCACATTTCATTCCATGTCCTTTTTCGATTTCAAACTGCACTGTACAGAATCTGACTAACGCGTTTGCTCGACGCGATTACCAAAGAAATGGATTTGCTCAGTTTTCTTACGAAGACTTCCTCGTGGCCGCGATGTCTGTTCTTGCCTGATCGAGCGTTCACGTTATGTTAATGTACTGGTCATCCTTCAACTTCACCTCCGAAACGGGTCGCTTGAAATAATAATCTGTTGTGCCCTGCTACTCGTGCCTAGTAGTTTTTACCAACAAACTATGCGTTCATCCTAACCTCATTCCACTGTTGACAGTCTATTCGATCCCCCCTTGGACTTGAATAACAGTGTGCCTGGTGCTTTATATGTCCAAATCAACTTTTGTTTGTATATATCCATTTATGTAATGGCGATTTTGTGCTTCACTCGTGACATACTCTATCCTGGATTTGTGCAGACCCAATGGTTTGGTTCCACGTGCCGTTGTTAATAAGACGCTCCACTTTAAAAATTTGAACTTATTTTACAGTTCATTTGTGTCATGTTCTCGAAGTCAACAATGTCAGACTCGTGTATGACGCAAGTTACACTACGCGGTTTGTTGCGCGTAGATTTGCTCTCTTCGCAGGTTGTTTAGGGTTTTGCAACAGTCACGTGATATAACGGGCGAAAACTCGATCTGAATCAGATCTGCACACCATGGTTGGTGATCGATTTCGATAAATATGCACTTAAGTGAGTGAATCCTGGTTAGAACATAAGCTTATTTTCACTATTCAGGGTGTTTGATTGGATCTGATGTCCTCCCATACTGCCGAAACTGTTGCTTTTTTTCATATCTAACCTATTGTCTCTAGGACTGAATCTGTATTGTCGCCAATGTCAGTGGCGACTGTCTGACCAAGGATTTTGCCGCATTACTGACCATCTGCATTAGTTGTTTTTCTTGTGACGTTTTGAAGTATGTTGATCAGCTGATTTTTAACAAGCTGACGTGCTTTTTTGACTGCAATATATGCGTTCTGTTGTTTGCTGCCTGCTTCTTGTTATTGGTTTAATCCATGTGAAATGAGTATTACAGTAAAGCATGATAATGTCATTTAATTTTGGATAATGATCAGACGTTACACCAGGAATGTGATGCCATTATTGGTGCATACATATTTCTCCTAGCAGCAAAAAGACAGCTGTTTTTTTACCAGTTGTTTTTCGTTGCTTATCTAACCATCTAAATGTCACTGATATTTTCTAGTAGAGAATTGGTATGTTGATATGTAACTTGTCTCACACTCTGTTGACACGAAGTACACAGTCTACCATGGATTACCGGTATACAGTGGCTACAAACGCAATCCCTCAAAATGATGTTTCATAGTACTACCTCTGAGACCGATACTCTAAACAACCTAGTTACAACCTCATCAGCACAGAAGGAAGACTTGTTGTATTATGTTAACATTTCATCTACACTCACCAGCCGCAAACGTAAAACATACAGGTTATACACGACAGACCAATAGAGATAGACAGAATATGAACACGCATACATTCACACCAAGTATTATGCCATCAACATCACTTTTTTGCACACAACGTCGGCTGGCGAGTTTTGATCAGCATAACTTTTTCAAAGACCGGAACTGACCGACACGCATTCTAATCTCTCCGCTGGTTCAAAGAAAACCCTCAGGCATCTCCAGTTATTGCTGTTGTACGGTTGTATCTCCGAAAATCAGTATGGGTGCATGAAATCAACTGACATGGAAGCACCACAAATGAGGTGTACACAAAGGACGGTGAGCCTCTGCGACCAATTTTTTGTGTGAACAACTCAGCAGATCACAAATTTGCTCGAACTGCTAGGAAAAAACTTTACTGGCAAATGGATATCCCGAAAAATTCGTAGCTGTGCATGATGAACAAGTGCCATGAGCAAGTTTATATAGTTCAAAAGAAAGATACATTTCCACTGCTGCAATTCAAGGGGGATCATCTGGCAAACGACACCAGACACAAGTTAAAGTCTGCCTTATCTATGCGGCTGCCCAATTACGCCAGGTTCACA
Source organism: Paragonimus skrjabini miyazakii (assembly GCA_014338405.1). Taxonomy (NCBI): domain Eukaryota; kingdom Metazoa; phylum Platyhelminthes; class Trematoda; order Plagiorchiida; family Troglotrematidae; genus Paragonimus; species Paragonimus skrjabini miyazakii. The sequence continues at coordinate 40,907 of JTDE01003205.1, read as the reverse complement.
CCAGTGAAGGACCAATACTACGTAATCGCGAGCGCCGTTTGTGTAACTATTCTGTGTCTCACGTTATCCACCAATTCACATGCAGTTGCTGTGACGTTTGCGTAGCCAGAACAAATCGATAACTATCTCGGTTAGTAGGAGAACACGTCCCGAAATGGTTGAAGCAATTGATGACATAACGCTCAAACCGATGAATCCATTGCTCGTAATCCTGCATCATCGACTGCTAGACATCTCACGGTAATAGGTCATCTCGTTGACCCACTTAGCTCATTCAAACTATTGTTACAATCAACTTCCGAAGGCTTAACGAGGGTATGTTAATAAGACCACGTCAACCGACATTATGTGTGCAGGCGGTTAAAACAACCATCTCGAGTTGCCATGATGTTGCTGACGTACTACCTGTTGTGTATATATGCATGTCCGTATCCTGTCTATCTCTGTTTGTCTGTTGTATATAACCTGATTGTTTTACGTTTGCAATTGATCACAGTAGACGAAATGTTAACATAACATCTTTTGCGTTAACGAAGTGGTTAGAAGGAACTCAATGTTCCAAGTTACAGCTCAGTTGCTTATAAATTCCCCGTCACATGCAGTGCTCATGGGAGACTGGTAGCCGAACGAGTATAAGCTTAACATATTAGCACAATGGATTGCTGGTTCGATCATTCCGTTCAGATTATGTCTATTGGACGAGTCCAAAGAACAACGGAATCGGTAGTGAAGTGTCGGAATGTGTGTCGGCATCATGAAACATAAAAAGCGTTTCTTATTGGACCCGTAAGCTAATCGTAAGGTGCTCCTGTCTCGGACATAAGACTTTTCGGCAGAGATTGCGATCTTATCGGATTCACTTTATTAGAAGTAAATTTGGTTTTCAAGAATGGCGAATTATGCCAGCTATCATTTGGGGGTATTGTTGTTGGCCGATATCTGTGGGAACTCAGACAAAAGATGTTTAAACTAATTCTCCGAATCATGGCATGTTGCATCGCTTATTGTGAACTTGGAATCGCTTTGTGGACTCATTGTTGACATCTCGTTTATCTATGTGGTTAGAAAAATATCTGAAGGGCCTGATGCATTCAAATGTTGCTAGTATAGTCTTCTGCGGGAAAAGTGTAGTTCGGTCAACACGTTGGTGATAGTTCACTGGTTCCATGTTAGCCGTTCCCAAACTTAGGAGTGAATAGTCTAGGTTTATTGGGTGATACTTAGGGTGCATCTGTTGTGTTTAGGCGCTGAACCACTTTCTGCCTTCCCTGACTTCTTCATATTTCCTCAAGTAATTTATGACGAAGGTGTAGCTATTTGTTCGGGGTGCCGGCCGACCTGCACTCCTGTTCTCAAGTCTGCTGAGCTTGTTGTTGTCAAGTATGCGAAAATGTCAAACTGCTCAACCCAACTGCTGAGTTAGTGGTTGCTCTGAATCAAGTATGGCGGAGTTTCCGTCCCATTTTACTAGGGTACCGCGCCGAACTGCTGAAGAGAACTGACAAGAGCGCGCTGCACTATTTCTGTGCAGAATTGCAGCGCCTGGGTTGGTGTATTTTGTCTGGGTAATTTATTTTTATGCAGGTTTATAATTCGCCTGCTATAAAGGCTACTTAAGCAAAATTTAGAACACTGCTTCCTAGTAAGACTTGTTTGTTGGTTGCGTTAACTTATTTCTGGTTATTCAACAATAGAATGGATATTAATGTGTAACTTATGGTTAAACTATGGAGTGAGCAACTTTTGTCGCGGGGTTCGCAGTGTATTGTTTCCGTTATTATTACCGGACGTAACCACCTCCCTGTAAACAAAAATGCCAGATTTTACACGTTAATCCTGACATTCATATTACGCGTTTGCCGCTAGGTCCGCGTTATCTGTATCAGTATAAGTCAGTGCTATTCATCCAGCAGCAGTCCGTCTGTTCTCCATGGCAATCCGATCGATCGTCTTAGTGCTCGTTTACTTATAAACCTTTTGTCTTGATTTCCAAGTACTCTGACTGGAAGCACATTTTTAGATGCAAACACAAATGTTTATCTGATTTGGCTAACGCACAAACTAGTCGCCTAGAAGACCAGCGTTGTATAGCCCAACTTTGTGATATCAGCCTGGGTTTCAGATTTGTGCAAGGAAGAGGAAGTTCCCCGTTTTGGTCGGCTTATAACCATGAATTTAATAGATCTGTTGGCGTACAATCACTTCGGCGGCGAACATTGAGGCTGGATCCCGGCAGATTCACACATTCTGATAGTCTGCGAAAGTAGGCAGGTGGGGTGGCCGTGAGACGTGTATTGCGTGCTGTCTTGCGCATATGCCAGTGAAGTGGGGTCTTGGTATTCTCATCCGATCCAACTTTGACCACCGAGCTGGGAAGTTCGCTCCAATACAACTGGACTGTGACAGCAAAGAAGTTCGTTATGCATTGCAGCCGGCACATCCTATATTCTGGTGTCAGAAAATGAACACCCAAGTGAATATCCTTGTTTATTGGGCAGTGATATGCTAGTGGGCGACTTAGTGGATAAGCACTTATCCCCTAAGGTGTCCGTAATACATCAACAATCTATCTAAAATCATAAGCCTCTCTTAACAGAGGATTTCTCAATGTTTTTTGAACTTTCTATTGTCTCGTCTTTAAAAAATTTAATTATGTACTAACCTTTCTTAAAGCAAGAGCATGAGGTTGTGCGTTTGTTTGCAAGCGAGGGGCGATTTTCCGTCTAAACTGAGTTGGAGAGTTCTGCTAGGTTTAATATAGTTTGTGCTTTTCTCTCCATTCACGTGTTTCGTATCCTTCTGATTAAGATTGCGTACCATAAACGCATTTGTGAAAATGGACGCATGCTTGACTTGCACGAATAATGCACAACTAAGTGGTCTGAAGTGGAAGCCGACCACATCAAACTGACAGCGTCAAACCTGGCTTGTGTACAGCCAAAACCGGTTGCTAAACTGGGAATTTTAGACGTCTGGGACAGCGAGCTTCAGTCAATCGATGCGGCGCGAACGTGAAAAAAGCATGTCTCTTGCTGTCGACTTTCTACGCTGGCGTGGACGCATTCGGTTCTGAACATCGATCAAATCGACGTCGTTTTCTGAATACCTGGATTCTGAGTACCCACTGGATTTTACACACAAGTTTACATCATTTTCGATACCCTTACAAGGCTGCAGCCGTATGTAATGTCGAAGGGACCATAGCGTTCCGTGATGCATGTGTGCTCTCTTGTGCTTTGCGTTCATCTCTGACACATTAAGTGGTATTATTGTACTCGTACGTGGTCGGTATTCTCAGATTGTAAGTGAACATTGGAAGCGTTCTTTCGCATGGAAGAATCGGTGAATAGATGGAACGATTTTCTTGCAAACATCTCATGGACTGCCTGTGATCGCGCAATGTGGTTTACAGCTAGCGTCTGCTGCTAGATGTCCACCCTTGTTCCTCCACAGCTTCGTGCTGTCTAAATCATTACAGTAAGGGTGTTATGGGTGACTTGACGGATCGAACTACCCAAACTGTACAGATTCTCACTTTCCGCATCTCAGTAGGGGTGACTCGCTTTTCTGACCTTTTTTGGTAAGCTTGCCGTGCTCGACAGGATTGTGCTTTGAGTCGACTGGCATGATTGTTGAATGGATGAACAATATTCAACATAGGTCACGTGAACCATTGGTAGCGTTACGTAGTAAAAAAGCAAGTTGCCTCATTAACTGTGTATAAGTGCATATTTAGCAAATGTTCGTGTGTGGCGAGTCAACGACAGTAATCGTGGCTTCTTGTCCACATTGGTTTAGCAGTGCCAAGCTGTCCATACTCATCTTTTGATCCAACAGCACGTATGTATCTTTACACGATACCAACCGACTTTTGAAACCGTTCGTGGTTTCTGAGTCATCGAGGTGTGTATTAATCGTTGGACCCGCATTTCTAAAGGTTACGTTGAGCTAACTGACCTTTGCACGTAATTTTGTCACACTTAAAATGACCTTTTAAAATAAAACCCCTATTGGCTGGTATTCTGTTGTCGTGTCCGTAATTTACATCGTCAAATGAATGATGTCCATCAATTTACGTATGTTAAGGTTAAAACAACACTGCGTTTTATTTCTTGACTGTTTTGTAAAGCAAAGAAAGTGAAGTATCTGACAGCATTTAACAGTGTGCATAATGCAACTTCGTCTGTTCCTGTGGCACAGGGTCTCAAAACACTGTTTTTGTTAAGGTTTGAACTGTTCAACAATGAATCGGATAACAATCCTGTACACTTTGCGACTGCGCATAGATAAGGAGAACTGGAAATTAATTCACGTCGATTAGATGTTGATGGTGCATCTTGGATAAAAACCTCAATGAAGCTTAACAACCAACTGTTGTTTGTTGTGTAAACGATCGCGAATGCATCGATTGCTTTTGATTAGTGATGTGCAGTCATGGCGTTTCATAATCCACAAGGTTTATTGTCGGCCTTGTACTGATTTCATAAACGATATTACAGTTCAGAACGTCAGGCATTCAAGTCACTACGAGATATATCTGTTTATTGGGGGATCTCCTGTTGATATGCGAAATCCAGCATCCATACCTGAGTTAGTATTTACAACATTGTTTGGTTTGAAATGATTGTACGTCTTTAACCGGAAGCGTTATAACCCTAATCGTGGTGTAACCAACAACATATATGTTTGAACAATAGGCATGTAATGCACAATTTGACTCCATGGTAGACCTGTTGCTGAAATCATCTTTGAATGGTGGCTCTAAAAAGGTTTCGTTTTATATTGATTAGTACCCTTTTTGTAACACATGCTCTCGAATAGTTTTTAGTAAGATCATCAGGGCATCCGTTATTTCCGAATTTTTCCAATAGTAGCCCGTATTCTGCTTCTAGATTACTAAAAGGACGTACATCATGTGCACTGTGAAACAGTTCTCTCACACCGCCGTTAGAAATGTGGCCACATACACTGTCTTGTCTATTTGATGCTTCAGTCTTTGAGATCGAACCCTTAAGTGTTTGTTCTGTTGAATGCTACCCATCTAAACTGATTACTTGCCAGTATCCGCGTGGTCCTGAGACCACTGTCTTTTCTTCACGGGAAATTTAATATAGTAATGTGGTTAACTCAGAGAATACTCACACCAACTATAACACAAATGTTGTCGAAATGGTTACGTGTGGAATTAATAAGCCATGATGAACCAGCTCTCGAAAATTTACCTGAAAAATCAGAAAAGAAAATTTGGCAAGCTGTCCAGTAGATTCGATCTTGTTTTTTCTGTCTCGCTTTCAATTGTTTCTTGAAAAAATGATAAAAAACCCGTCATCACTACCACTCAGTGCGAACGAGTTTAGATTACTATAAAGTTAGCTTAATCTCAACAGCCAGCGGAAGCAATTTAGGCTACTGAATGTAATTTTCAGATTTGAACCTGCTGTAAACAGGCTGTCCAAATAAACTGCGGTTGAGATGAGGTTCACAGTTGTGAACATTTTTTCATCACAGCAACAAACTGTCTCAAATTTAACGCGCGTGGAACAAACTGTAGTTGGTATTATCAACAAATATCGGCCGGTTCGTTTCAGCACAACTGAGAAGGGAAACATGACGGTAATGGCCGATCAGGAAGATTACCAAAACTCCATAAGAATGTGATTAGATAAAGCGCTAACGCCTATCTGAATAAGGTCAGAGCTCAGGCCAGCAGGTTTCCTCGGACTGTCCATCTGTTTTATTTACAAACTCAAACGTAACCGACCTTCAAGATTTCATGACTTTCAAAACTGCACTAAGAAAGAATACTTACCACTAAGTAAATTACTAACTATACCACTAGTCCGACATACAGATTGGCCAAGGTCAACAACTTTGTTGTAAACTGTTACATAACAATTTTGGTAGACAGTGTCAAATAATTATTTGATTTTTGTCAACAAACTTCAGCATATGACGGTGGTGTTGAAAAGCTTTTTAGTTTTGATTTAACTTCTATACAGCAGTGAGCTGAAAAAGCATAACATTTATGCTGTGGAAGTTGCAACTGAAAATTATGATCTTGTCAATGTATATACCAATTTATCATCTATCAAAGTTGAAGCCGATCGTGAACTTCGCCTACATTCAATTGAGTTCGCTCAAATAGTTGTGCAAGCACATTGATGGTGTGATGATATGGCCCGCTGGTGCACCGGAAGTTATCCGTCTGTATCTTGGGTACCTGAAACTGCAAGTTATGAGTCTGATTACCACCTACCCTCTACGAATATGGTAGGTGAGAAATTCATACCAAACAGAATCTTTGTATTTCTTTCAACAGAAATGCATATCGCCCACATTTGAAGTCGACACCGAAGAGCATTCCATCAATATTCTAGACTGTTTTGTCAAAGTTGGCAATCAAGAGCTATTTGAGGTTCCTGTGTGTATGGTAAATCAAACCACCTCGGCCAGTATCTCAACTTCATTTCGTCATACTCGTCTGATCTGTATAGAGCAGTCAGACGAACTCCCATTAACAGAGCAAGTAAGATGCGTACCAACGACGTATCCAAATCAACTGAAGTCTCAGAGTGAAGAGACGTTAGTTGCCAAGTTATATGCCGTCATCTACACCAATACCGGTAAACACATGTCCCAAACTGAACATTTGATTGCAGATAGATAGATTTAAAAAAGATGTACCAGACTCCAGTTTTGCTCTTGTTGTAGCTCGTCACTGGTACATATCCTTGTCACGGTTGAAATTAGAAATCCGGTCATGATTTCATTACACACTGACCGCTACGCAACTGATTTCACATTAGACATGACCGAATACCCAGATCGGTAGAGATCAGGTTGCCAGACAGTCCCTATAGACTACAGTCACTACCTGTTAATTCTGACCATGGTAAGATTATAAACCACTGAGGAGTTTTAACAGAAGTAGACCTCGAAGTTAGTGTCACTTCAAGGAAGAGACTGGCTACGATCAATTGTGGATGATATTCGACTCAGAGTTAGCCAAATTCCCGACTGTTCTTCAACGAACAAATGCGTTAAGAAGGAAACCGTGAATGTTTTCTACCGAGGATAAACTTCCGTGAAGCTCGTAACATCTTTTTTCATATGTCACCAGGATCCTGTTTCGATCGGCTAACGCCGCAGAATGACTGTCGTTTCAGTATTTGTGTGCGCTCAAGCAGAGTGCAGTCACGAGATCAAATACAGTAATTAGGACCCAATTTACACATAACAACCAGGCAAGCAATTGAAATAGCGTGTTCCCAAGCGTAAGAGAGACGCATGGTTCTCTCCAAACAATTCGCACTAACTGCGAATGTGGAAAAAATTAACTATTGAACGACACGTGTTGTCGGGGCGTCACAACGTGTTTCTGATCAACCCGAAGAATATGAGCTTCCAGTTTCGCATCCACGCGTCAGCCACTGAACTGATCGAGCTTAAGTGACTTCTTCCCAAGTGGAACGATGTTGCTCTCTGCCTCCTGTCCTTTTTGCCTAACACAGTATCATTCGTCATGACGGCAAACCCCTGGCATATGGCGTGCTCTGATCAATAAAATTAAGTATAAATACGTCTTATCAATGAGTTTGATCTCACTCATACTTACTGACCATGTTATTCGTTCAGCCACTTCAGACAGCCACACCTTGATCTAACTACGTTGAACCCTATGTGATCTACGCCTACTTGACAATGTGATTTCGAATGTAGCACTCCTTACGAAGTTGAGCTGGCTGAAATGTAGAACATCTCTAGTTGGCCGTAACGTCGTGTTATTCCGAATACACTGGCTACGAATCAACTGCGACATTATTAACTAGAAGCTAGCCCTAAAATCACGAAAGAAATATGAAAATAATTGTGTATACGACATATTGAGTTTCAGTATCGTCATATGTTAACCTCTGACAGTTCTGCATGAGAACAACTTAAAGTTCGTGACGTAGAAGGTGTATTCATGATAGTTCTGTCTTTGGGTACTCTCCTAGCACATGTATACTCCCACTTATCTGCAGTAATTGATTACCGGACGTTCCATCTAAGATACACGTTCCCTAGGGTCCCTGGAACCCGCATAGTCACTTGTCAGAGAGCTCATGTGACAAAGTTATACCAAAAGTTTTAAATTTAGTTTTCTGACCCCAAAATATCTATAATGAGAACAATATATTACGTATACAAAAACGTGTTGAATTTTCACGCATGCAGTTCGCTGCGAATCTCAAAGAACTAGATGCGTTTGTACCTTATTATGAACATGCCTGAAGAATATAAGTACCATAGAATGAAAGCGGGTGTACAATAGGAAAGTGCCTGAAAATAGGGCAGTAGGATGAACTCTTCTCCTGTGTCATGCAATTTCACAGCACACACCATGGATAAACAAAACCCACGCGTATTAGTTATTAATTAAGTCCGCTTTCAGTAGCTCAGATCCAATAAAAATTCATTTGTATGCAGTCGATGGAATTCGATTGTTTCTGACTACGGGCCCTCGCCATCAATAATGAAGATGACAACCCCGTTTATTATGTGGAAACATCTGCCGAAGTATGGTGGTACTTCTCATTGTTTTAGAGCTTAGTGGTTTACACTGTTTCGTTAAATCAGAGCAGGAGTCATTAAACTCGATTTCCGTTTCGTAGTTCGGTCTGCTTGATACCAATAGGTGGCATTGATGTTATGCATTCATGATCCACAGTGAGGCGATTGATGGGCATCAAGTTACCATACTATTGCACCTATGGAACTCGAAGAAGAAGACATGTAGTCATGATTCGCTACGGAAATAACCGGCAATCATAATAACCATCATTCATGAGCAAATCGTAGTATTAGAAACACATATCGTATACATGTTGCTTTTGAAATCAAGGCAGTGCGTTCACGTAAGAGGTGGACTATTAACCTCAGGTAGCATTGGTTAATTCGTCGTGTCAGGGTAGTAGGGAAGACCACGTGGAAGAGATTAAACTGACCTGCTTTTAGATGTTTACACTCTCGAGGTCCAGGAACCTGATAGTCACCAGCAGTGATAATTGATATGAAATTTGATTAAGTGTAAAGATACACTGTGTGCGGAAGGACTTGATATGAAGGTAAAATACAGTGCGTTAGCATATAGGCAACACTGAGTTCAGTCCATCTCAGCATGTTAGGTTCAGCTTTAAATATATCGAGATGTACTGTAACTGTCGTAATGCCTTTGTCCGGGTCAACAGTATGGCTCATGTCTTCTTTTTATGTAAAAGCTATTGAACTTGACAGAACGAAGATTTGCAAGGGTCACAGTGAAAGTAGAATCCATACAAACGTTTCTGAAGGCTGGTTTGAGTGTCCTTGTTTTGGAAAGATGAGAAACGATAGCTAAATTATACCAGAAACAGTACCTCAGCATTTTTCAAAATTCGGCTGTATATACGAGTACAACGGTGAGTGTTTAACTGATAATCTGAGGTTAGTTCAACGCTGAAACGAGTATTATTTCATCAAAATAGAAGGAAGACATACTGCGATAAATTAATAATTGTAAACGTAAAACACAGGTTATATACGACAAACAAATGGAGACAGTCAAGGTATGAATACGTATACATTCACATCACATCAACACCACGGCGACCCAAAGGGTTGTTTTAACCACCTTCGTAAACACATCTCCCGGATGGATCAACACAGCTTCAGGTTATGAGTGCGCAACAGTACTTTTGAATGAGCTAAGTTGGTCAGCCTGACGACATATTGTCATGAGGCGTCTAGCAACCAACGAGCATTATTGACCAACTTTTCAGCCATATTGTGTATCTTTTATCAGAAGAATTGTATTAACAATAACACCCTTACTGACGAGCATAAATCAAACGGGGATCATCTGGTTATGATCAACGGTCGTTGGGTTTGAGAGGAATAGCTAAACCAGATGACGATTACCTACCACAGGTAAGGTGCGTTTCTGTCCACACCTTTCCCCGTCGTTTATCGGGGTTCAGATATTGTTCCTCTTTATTTATGCACTTGCAGTTCATGCCATCCCGTCATCATTTGTGTCAAGTTATCATCTCTATCCCGTAGCTTATAATTCGTAGTCAGATTTCGACGTAAATTTCACAAGGTCCCAGGAAATGGTTTACCGACAAGAGTATTTGGCGTCTTTTTTTGGGAAATCCTTACACCCGTGATTACTCTGTACATATACGGATATGGTATGTTGGATAATGGTATCAAAATCTGCAAGGTCTACAATGATTATAGCGAATAACCAAGATACATTTCCACCGCTTCACGAATCTTTTGTAATCCACTTGCTATTCCGTTTTGCGTGCATTTCTGCCTCATCCGCGCTCCGTCGTTAGTAAGACCCTACCCACAGTCAACTACAACAAGGGAGCAATCAAAGTTTGCTTCATTTAACTCTGTTTATCTTCAGATCCTTCATTAATATAAAAAAATGTAACGTTTGTTTGTAGTCCGTACATAAATTTCTTGAATACATTGCAAATCTAAGCATGACTGTGCATTATAAATTGACGGAAGCACACGTCGATTGCAGGCAGCACAATTATATAGTCTGATTTGTCCAAACGCGGTGACACGACTTCCATGTTAAGACGTAATTTCTGAAAGTTTGCCCTTCAACAACGTTGTATATCACAATTCTGTCATTGGAGAGCCAGTTCTTATGCCTATAGGGAGACGTACTTCGCGGAACTGAACGAATCAACTAAAATAGTTACTCATTCCCACGGCAAGTAGAGTGCGTGCAACAAAGTCACGTGTGCACAACATTGTTCGGTGTTTACTGATCAACACTGTTCGATTGAACGTACTCAGTTTCGGGTACTAAATATGCGAAAATCGCTCGAATGATCTGACGAGAATGTAGCACCCCAGTTGGCATCACCTCTCCGCTGTCGTTCGATCAAATCCCAAGGTCAAACCCGCTCATGTACGCAGCCGCTCGCGTGGACATCACACGCGTCCATTCACTTTCGCGTGATTGTACTATCACACACAGAACTTGTCACTTACATGTGCAAATTAGCGCCATTCGGCCAGCCAAGTAACGGCCGCGACACGCGGCACAGGTTCCTGCAACAAAAGCAAGATCCTGCCCCCACGATTATCCCTCTTTCTTTTTCTTCCTTTCCGTACCGCCTAACTCCATTGTGGTTCCTGTCATCAACCTAAAGTCCATCAGTATTGATCTAACACACTGTGACCAGTAAGTGTCTGGGGACCTAACTTTTCAATTTATAAACGCCTCTTCCTCTGAAAGAGAGACTTTGGTCAGTCCTGGTGGGTCAAACGCTAGAGTGGTAACGTTTAGTATTTTTATCGTCTTCACATTGAACCAGCCAACCACAGTGGTCCTTCAATAATTTTGACTACTATTTTTAGTACCTGGCCTTAAACCTTTTTCCAGAATATTTTAAATTATCTACGTACATTGATGTATAAGTCATCAGAACGTACACATTTATCCGTCGGAATAACGTAACTGTTGCCGCTTGCCTCTTGAAATGATTTAGAAACGATCATCTGGATCAGACGCGTTATATTTCTTGAAGAATTATAACACGGAAACTGTCGTGAACGTATTGTGCACTTTCTGCTGATATGTACTCCTTTATTGTATTAGGTCAGGTGGTCCGCCCACGTATTACTCAACGTGCCTCGCGCGACATGGGCGATCACAATAAAGCAGCGCTCTATTACAGACATTTATTCGAATAATCGTTGGCTCTCTGTTGATGTGGCATTCACGTATCTGTGACTTGACTTTGTGCGGATCACCGCCTTGTCTCTGTATCTGCTAACTCTTCATTGCTTCGTCTGTCTGATTTCGAGCTGTCAGATGTTAAGTTCAGTGCATGTTCTCAAACACTTTTGTAATTACTTACTCGGACCACCTGTTAAGGTTTGAATTGATCCCTAGGTGCTGAAGTGGTTTCTCAACTTCCAGGAGCCTGAAGGCCAGATACCACAATGGTTGGAATATCTACAGGTTTACGATTTTGAGTGTATCTACCTTCCTGGCTACCGTTGTACGAATATCGGTGATCTGTGTCGTCTTTGTGCAGAAACCTTAAATGCAATACTGTCGATACCCTCAGCTGGAGCACTCTATCAGCTGAATGACCTATACGTAACTAACATCTGCCAGTGAGAGCCTAACTGAAACCAATCGGCCGCGAGATAGTAGGTTAGTCCCCGAAATAACGCTGCTTATAGGTGTAATAAGCAAACTTGAGAATGATCAATAACCTATTGCATTAATTTGATAGGAGGTAATAGCATGACTGACACAAACAACGCAACTTATCACCTCCATTTGTGAAGCACATCCAGATGACCGGACGTGTAGTGAACTCGATCAATTCATCCATTATATTAGTACGCAATTCATACTCCAAAATTTTGGTTATCAATGAGACCTTATCGATCAAACATCGCAGACCTGCTCTATGCGCGCAAACATTATTGACAGACTGTATCTCTCGCTCGATACGGAACATGTGACCCATAATATTATGTCCGTTCAATTATTAACCATTCGTATCCTATTTAAATGTTGTGAATAACTGTATATAGTTAGTGGCTAAGGAGATTATACGAAATGTCGAGATCCCACGTCATATTTATCTCTACTTGAATGAATTTGATAGGATCAATCGAACACGCAGAAAAGTCGCCCTAACAAGTAAAATTTCCAAGGTATTTCGGGGGATGTATCTAGAACGTGACTATACAGGTCAAGAAAGAACTGACACCGCTATCCGACAGCGCTGTTTAGTGACTAAGGCTGCATGGTGACGTTATTCATGTCTGTACTAACTATGGTGTCTGTGCGCGAATAAAACCCCTGCTGTAAGCGCCATAGCTTCACTCTAAACGGTTACAACAGGTGACCCCACTCATGATGACACCACTACCGATGTCGAGGTGAGGAAATAAGTATATTTTTGTGACTGTTTATTATTATACTAATTGGTACGAGGCGTCTCCTAGTGCATCACTATTCCTCAAACGTTTTGGTACACCTGTGCCGCAGTCCGATCAAAGCGCCACGTTTGAAAACCACCTCCTGGAAGAAGTACGTCATATTTTTTGTAACCATAACACCCGAGCAACTCTACTACCCACTCGGTAACTGTTTGAACGAGCGAACCAATGGTGAAATCAAAACGGTCGTGCGCTGTCTTATGGAACGGCACAAGCCAGGTCGCTGAAATAAAATCCTTCCACTATGGCTGTTGGATTATAGGGTTGCCATCCATTCAAATACGGAATGCACACTGTTATTACTAGTCGTGAGGTCGTGGACCAAATTGAACAGCTGGAGTGTTGACTCCACTGGTATCAGTCATGTCGATACGACTACTTCAGTCTTTTAGGCAGCTTGGTGAGTATTTGAGAGTTGCCTATGAAATTTCCACTGAACCCCAGTCTAAGTCGCAACACCCTCGAAAGAGCTTTTATGGTCGCATAACACATTGGCCGGTTTGCTTTATTGATGATTATTTGTGGCTGTACATACAAAAGTCGTCACTGGACTCAATCCATTGCCCATGACAAGGTCCATTCACAATTGCCAATGTACTGTCAGCTACTGTACACGTAATTCACCATACTAGAAACCCAACGGCAGATACACCTACAATACAATCCGACTGAGTAAAGTCAGCAGAAACTCCACACTGAGTTAACTGTTTATAAGTGTCATCTGATAATGTTCCGGTTGCAGAGCACGTAGTCCATATCCCAGCTCAAGGTGGTTGTAGTAAAACTGATGAGATCAATGCCTCATTAAGGGGGAGGAGAAGAGTAATAATATGGAAACTGTTGGGAATGCATTTTAAAGTGTTCGCTGTTATTTTTTCCCCCATTGTCCTATTTTATGTAGTCTACTTATTTGCCCTCCTGTCGTCCATATCATGCAATTTATCCACGTCGTCGGAACAGAATGATGATTTGGGTTGAACGATAACAATATTTTGATTTACTCACACCATTAGCTAACGTAAAGCTGATAAATGTTATACAAACTCTACACTTCACTATGTGAGTAAACCAGTGCCGTATTCACCTGCTATATTTAACCAATGGCCTCTTGCTCCCTTGGACTTGCCGAGACCAGCTGGTGGTTATTTTTGTCATATTCCCAGTGAGGGTGATAGGTTGAGGTTTGTTGTGACAATGTTTCCCAAATGTGAACTTGACAACAGAAGTCAACAACACAAGTTCCCACAAAGAAACACTTACGTCATCAATTGACCGAGCTACTAACCGAAGAGAGCTGAGTGTCTGACAGGTCAAAGTGTCCTATCCATTAAGCAATCAACACAAAGCTGACGACCAACTTCGCCCACTGTTCAACACTTTCTGAATGCACACCACCGACTGAACACAATCAGGGTATGTCGAACCGTTTACGCGGTTAACAATCGTAGATTACTATGCTTCTCAGAGGTCGTTTTTATAAGAAGCCACACTTCACCCTTTGTGAGAAAACGGAGTTGGTTATAAGATAGTCGTTGTCGTATTAGAGAACTCTAACAGAACTAGCGTGTGTGGTTCTAATATTCTCACGAGTGCGTGTGGTTTTCTGACCTATTGACAAACAGTTTCAGTTTGCTATATTGACAGTTAACTGCAGTATGCGGTTGCAGAGATGCAGCGAAAACGGTTACCTCTTGCAAATGCACACTATTGAATTCTCAACAAACCAGTCGTAATGGTTACTTCATTGACTGCGTTGTTATTCCTACCGTAGTAGCCGATCCATCTTGTCTTGACGTTCGGGAACCGATATGCCCATGGTTCACCCAACGGTGTATGAATAACGTTGCCCCCAAGCGTTTTATCGGTAACACTGAGATTTCATTGTTGTAACTGGTTCTACGTCCTATGAGCGCGTAAACGGAACGGGATAACAGTACTGAACGACTGAGTATACGCGGTCTGTTGGTCTCTTTCCACTCAACCCATCCACCCGAGGCTACCGCATGAATACAGGAAAAAGACTGACCTTCGAACAGAGCTTCTTTATGTCGCTCAGCTCAAAGACAACATGATCACAAACCCGTTCGTATTTATAGGGTTTGTGAGGTCACAGGAGTGGACCAAACAAAAGTCTAGACAATATAGTCTAGGCGTGTAGTCGGGATGACAACAACAGTTGTCACGATTCTGAGGTCATTCGTAAGGACCGGAACAGTGCACGACCATGGCAAAGGTGAGGGTCACTCACAAGTGAACTTTGTTAGTCTTCTTGTCACACAGTATTTTCGCGGAACTGGCGACTTCCCCGACACATTCCGACAGTTGAGTGAAATGGATCCCCAAGAGATCAGTCATTTCAACATCAGCTGGTTGATCAAACTGGGTGATCAGCACTAATCTGTGAATAATTTGTCCATGAAAGTTATCCAGCGTAGCGGCGAACACATAAAACAGGGGCTTTCTAGTTATGCACTGTGAATGGAACAATACATATACAGCACACATACTGGCGGGAAAAACTAGAGTTGTGTGGTGAAAACCTGTTCGATTCACCGATTATCCAAACCCCAACACTTCAAGAGATCTAGCACGGAATCAATCCAAACGTCGCGTTAAAGAAACTATATCAGGACTGGACTGACAGTATCAATGTTACGCCTTCTGTTATTCGCCACTTTCTTTGTTCTATATTGCACCAATTAATCTACAGTTTGTGACTTTGTATGTGCTCATACGGTCAGCCAATGACAGGCTGTAATTTCTTTGGTACTGTTGTACATCCATAAATTCTGCTCCTTGTCTCATGAATAGGAACTGCTTACTGCAGTACGAGTTCTTCATCTTATTACTTGCATGGGAGGTTTCGATTACGATTTCTAGAGCTATTCGAATTCCCTAATTCCGAGTAGTACAAGCTGTTATTGATGACCATCGGAGGAATGATGTTGCTTTGCACGTGAGTACGATCACTTCCACCCAATAAAGTTACAGGCCATACTTTTAAGGTTTGCCTAATGTTAGTGGGTGTATTGATTGCGAATGTCATCTCAAAGAATTCCCGAAGGAGTGCACTGACATAGACTACCAAGTGGACACAAGTTCACAGACTATTTTCATAGCTAACAACTTTCACAATTATGAGTATTTACACCGGCAGACGGTTACGACTCCCAGTAGCGTACTGTGTGCACTATTCTAAGCCAGTCGTTGCCAAGGGGACGAGGCAAAGACAAGTTGGGCAGTGATAAGAAATTTCACGAGAGCGACAACAAAAGATCACACTAACCCAAGGACAAATGATCACCTACATCTTCATTATGGACAACAATACATCAGTGGTTCTCGCTAATGATTAACTGCCAAACAATCATATAAGAAAGTAGGCCTTAGCCAAGATGAAAAAGATAAAGAGAGGGTTGTAAAACTCAACGTTTCAACCACCTCGGGTGGCCCCTAAGTATCAAAAATGACCGCGTCTATATTCAGACGTTCAACATTGAGATGCCTACACCTTGCATAAAGCAGCCGAGTTACAAGTGAAAATAAGGAGCCAACAGCAGAACAGATGATTGGCCCATGTCATCAAATGCAGTGGTTCCGCGAATAATTCGGTCAAATAACAGCAACATGCACACCACCGTCTCCAACTAGCCACCGTCCCACTTAAAGTCTTCAAACACGACCTCTGCGCGTCGCAACGAAGTTTGTCTGGGAAACGACCCCGGACATACAGTGGCTAACCCCAACACGCATCTTACACTAGCCGGCAGCAGCATCGGCAGACTACTCGGCATAGTGGGTGACTAACTGGCATCTTCAGCACATGGCCTAGCCGTTTAAACCAATGGAAATTTGAAGGTTGAAAAATGGAACACTCATTGTCAAACAATCTTTTCCTAACCGCTTTTTTGCTTACTGCTTGGTGTCACAAGGTGTGAGTAGGCGAATGTAGCCTTCGACTGCCGAATACCTGAAGACTGTCCACGTCTTCTACCCTGAGCGGCCAAATTTCACAGTCCTAAAGTAATACAACCCTCAAGGACACCTTACACACGCCACCCTTAAACTTCAGAGAGATGTCTTGCAGTCACCAAAGATTTTCTAGCCTGGTGAATTCTGCCCTGGCTTTGGAGAAACGGGCTTTCATTACCTATACCTCCGCAGCTACTGCTACAGCAATTTCGGTACATAAGCTTGTCAGCAACCCCGTAATTTTATTATCCAACGTTAAGTCTACGTAACCACAGGATCTTGCCGAAGCGGTTTGTTTTTTAAGACTGTAAATTACATTAAAAAGTATTTAGCAGGGTTTGAAATATCAGCTAACATTGTACTTGTCGCTTGAAAGTTCTCAGGTGGCATCTTGTCGTCAACATAGACAAGATTGTTCATTCTTTCAACCGATACGAGTAAGTGCCGCAGATAATCCGCCATAGCGAGACTGGGAATGACCACGTTATGATGGTTTATGCATCTGGATGACATACGGGCTAAAGTGGACCAAGTAGTGACCACACCGATTCAAGCACTCGTGTCAGAGTGGCCTGCGGATTGTGGTTTGACGAAGAACTTACCGTGTTTAACGGATGTTTAATGTTAGCGGATCGTGTAGCGATTCCGACAGTTTTACAGTACTGCTCAATAAGACTGTTACACTCAAGCCCTCCTGATATTAGTCGCATGCAGTCGGTGGCTCACAATTATGTCTTTTGTCCAGCAATCAACAGTCAAATCGAAAATTTGGCTCGGAATTTCAAAAACTCTGCGGTGGCGTCGAAAATACTCGTTAAATCTTAACTTTACTCATAGCCCAAGACTGACAAACCATGGTCCTGGATTCACTTTGATTTTGCATGCTCGTCAGACGGACTGTCGTATTTATTGGTGATCAACACACACTCTTAGTGACCAGAAGTTTCAATATGTAAATAGCCTCAACATAACTAACCCTTACTCATCTCTGACAACTGTTCTCTCAATTTGATGTTCGAGAGATTTTAGTGATGGAAGGTGGATTACAATTCAATTCAGTGTAACTTCTCACATGTTGTGCCAGTAGTGGCATTTACTACCTATTCACGCCCGTTTATCACTCACAGTATAAGTGGCGAGATTTGTAGACACGTTTAAGAGGGTGTTGCAGAAATTGGAGAAAGAGGGTACAGTACAGGAAACGATTGACGTCTTCCTGAGGGCCTTCTGTTCAGCAGCTTACCCAACGGCACCGGAACAACAGTCACCAGCCGAAACAGTTCCAGGACGACAGTAGGGATTCCACTTGATGTCATACGGTCAAAGAGTCTTCCAACGGAGAGTAATAATCCGATTGAATTGCAGTTCATCAACCATCGTGGGGCACGCCCCAGATAATTCCGACTTGGAGATGTAGAATATACGGCACACTGAGGAAGTTTAGATATCACGCATTACTGTCAATTGTGGAGGTGACATCTATCCAGTTCGAGTTGGAAACTTAATCTGGACACGTCATGCCAATAATTTGAAACAACAGGCTGATAAGAGCTAGGATTACCGACGGCCTAACAATCAACTACGTACTGACTTATTGTTTGATACATTCACATTAACTCTGACGTGCCAAACAATCGCAGTTATGTCAGACACTTTGATCTTCGCAAGTTTAAGTGATAACCCCAGAGAACATCCTTATGACGTGAGTCACTCGCTTTTGTTGAATAGGGAAATGGCAGGCTGCGTTCTCACTGTGCAAATGGCCGATGTACTTTTATCCTAACGCTTGCTTATTTGTCTTTCCAGCCGCTGGCAGTCTGGCCAGATTTGAACAATAGGTTTCTGCTTTCTGATTGGTTGACTGTCATACAGGTCATATCTATGGTTAACATGACACTGAGTGTGACAAACTGGTGTACATTCTTACGCTTTGTGTCCTGATTCCGTGAGGTTGGTAGGGTTATGACAGAACTAGTGTCCTGATCATTAGGGGTGGGGTTGAAAGAAGGATGGTACCATTTTCCGGGAAAATTTTTACCAGTTCTAGTACACTGTCACCCTTCAGATTTTCTCTAGTGTAGGCTTTGGATCCAGAACTAATCGTTCCTCTGTCTAGATCCGGATCTCCTGGTGGAATCGCAGCTCACGTATAACCATGAGTAATCACACGACTGCAAACTGCATGCAGTCAACATTGCAATCACCAAGTTTGATTAAAAACAGCCCGCTTTAGTGTTCATTAACACTGGGTTCCGGGAAAGCGCCTGCAGCCCTCGAACACACACAAGTCGGTGAAAAGTCGCATGCACTGGGAAACTGAATAAGTGCAACACTAAGGTTTTTGGAGAATTCAATTTATGGGTAGCACATGAGAGTCATTCATTTTCCCGCCAACTGGATCTCCTTCCAGTTTATAATCCCTACAGTCTAACTCTCTACAGCTCTTAATATCAGTGATTTTGAATTGAAAAAACTTAAACAAAAATCACCGTTTTATTATACTACAACATTGTTTCTCGGCGGCCAATACTTATAGACATGCGTAAAGAAAGACCTCCCTCCCTCCAGCAGCGACCTATGAAACTACTGTGAGCAACGACACCAAGGTAATACACAGTTGATCGTTTTCATTTGCGCAACCGTCGTTCAGTTTCATTTCTCAACCAATATCCATCTGCTTCAGCAATAACTGCTTTCAAACAGCATAACTACCTCCCTCGCTCTGATTGATAGATAAGAGGTCAGAATAGTAATGGTTTCTGTAAACTCATCACAGAATACACACTGATCTACGGCTATTATCTTAGGCCACAAATCATG
Organism: Paragonimus skrjabini miyazakii; assembly: GCA_014338405.1. Taxonomy (NCBI): domain Eukaryota; kingdom Metazoa; phylum Platyhelminthes; class Trematoda; order Plagiorchiida; family Troglotrematidae; genus Paragonimus; species Paragonimus skrjabini miyazakii. Next base: position 21,104 of record JTDE01003205.1, on the reverse strand, counting down.
GCTTGTATATGAGTGAAACTCAGTTAGTAACCACGATGTTGATCTAATTCTGGTTCAGAATTCAGCATTCACAGAGTGAATACATCTCTTGTTCCAACTTTTTCACATCACATTTTTGTAACTTACAACAGACTCTGTTTTGAGTTACTGGTAGAGTGAAAACCATGACTGAAAGCAGATTATCAAGTTCTGTCTTGCTGGGGATACAGGAGACTGAATAATATCAGTGTAACTCATTTTCATGCATGTTTATACCGTAGTTTTTCCTTGCAGGGTTCCGTAAAAGAAAAATTCTCTCTGGGTGTTTTATTGTTAGCCGCGCTTGACAGTTTAGTTATTAACGTTTCACAATCAACTTGAGTAAGGCAATGAGAGGACGTAAATCAGGTGATGCTCTGTGTAGTAACATTTCGTACATTCTGATCACACATGGACATGTAACTAATTTTAAACATTAAGCCAAGGTTCCATAGGGCGGAAGTAATTGGATTAGACAGACGGACACAGAAGTAGGAATTAAGTGTATCGGGATGCTGACTATCAGGACAGCCGTAAGTTCAACGCAAATTGCTTTCGAACACACAGGGAGGATTTTGACACCTGACAGTCAGTGCCTCAGCAAACTGGAGGATGTATTTTCTGTGGCTTCGAAAAATCACACAGAATGCGTCACAAACCTTGACTTTGTGTTTAGTTTGGATTATGTGTGGTTTGCAATTGGTGACACTGAGTTCCGTCCGTCGGCTTCTATGCACGCGCCTGGCGTTTCTAGTTGTGTTTCCAGCCGCTTGGGAACATGTACCTTGATACCAGAAGCTAGCTGTTGGTTTGTCCCCCCTATGTAGCTCATACTGCAACTAAATGAATATTTATATAAACAAGGTATATGTATGGACTGTGTCTATACCACGAAAGAAACGTTTCAATACAGCGGGGCCATTACGATCAGATACTACCACCTCTTTTTGCATCCATAAAAATGTGCAACTACTCGTTACAGAAGCCTGAAATTTATTGAGTTTTTCTGTTGACAGAACTAATAAATGCACAGTATTAAATTCAATCGCTTTTGCCGATGGGTGTAGGATAAACAGCATTATAGTGGAAAACTAGGACACGAAAGCCGGTGGAGAATTAGGAAACTATCTCAAACTCAAGCTAAGTATCACAATAATCAGGGATTGTGTCTCAGACACACGTTAGTTAATTGATCCGGAAATTGTTAAATTAGTTTGGTCAGGACTCAAAGGTACACAGAAGCGTTCAGTTCCAGAATCCACCGAAATTCAGAAGACCAGCTACGCGATCAATAAGACAGATGTGCATGACTTCCCTGTCCCTTAATAATCGGTCTTGAACCAATCAGATTCGTCTAAATTGGCGGCTGAGTAGATTCATTTGTACAGTGGATCAAACTACCCGCTTCATCATCGTCATCATCATAACAGCCATGAACCTGACCAAAAGGTACTGTGGCTCGGGCCGCCGTTCACCTCAACAGTGACGTAGAATAACCTAGAAGAAAACGTTACTCAGGAGGCTGAAAATTAATGAGAGACGACTAACAGGAAGAATTAGAAATGGTATGGATACAGGTCCGCCTTTGACTGCGACACATCGCCATCTCGGATAGCGTCTCTAACCAGCGGTTTGTGTGATCACGAGGACCCCATCCAGGCAGGCGACGCCTACCCACTTTGCTCAATGAAGCAGTCAGGGTTTTCATATTTCGTGACCACGTTGTTGCTTGACCACCACGCGGTTTTATCCAACTGTTGGTGGCCTCAGCATATAATGTCCGGTAAGGTAAACGATCAGATGACATACGGAGTACGTGACCTAACCATCGCAAGCTGTGCAACGTAATTAGCTGACCAACTGATCGCGCATCCCGAGCGTTCCGGAATACGCGCCGGCGAACTGCCACATTGCTCACGCGATCAGTCCACTTAATATGGGCCAATTCGCGGAGACAACGATGGTCAAACACATTTGACTGATTGCATCTAGTGTAATTTTATGTTGTTTTTACGTGCCAGCGACTAACAGTTGTCGGCACCTTGACCTTTGTCATTGTGCACATGAACGATTACACATTACCTTCATTTTTAGATAGTTATTCATATCACCAACCCTAAACAGCCCAAAACTGGTAATGGTTTACTTAGTCTGAGGAACTTTTGTGTTAGATGCACAACGTCACCAGTAACCGAACATAAAGATTGTTTAGAAACTTACTGTGCTATTTTTGGTGATACTGACAGTACAGAGGGAAGACGTATGCCGCAAGATGTTAACATTTTGACCTCATTACGACCGGTTTTATCCATGGACACTTCGGTATACCGCATACTCCTGGGTTGGGTAGTGGACAACCCTACCTCAATTAGTGAATTGCTATCCTCCAACTGTGTACGTAGTTCTTTCGATGTCCTAGAAGCTTCGCAGAGCAATTCAGTAAAGGCCACAGATGATATATTCGACCGACTATGCCTACTTATCGATCGTCAAACACGTCTGCAACCAGTCGCTTAGCTGACCCTGTCAACTCGTTCAAGACATTGTGACGTAAACCAAATTCGAAGAGGCTAGCTGTTAACTGAGAAATGCTAATCGGAACATATACGCAACTGTGTGTACTATTAGCGCACAGAAGGTCAAATCTATCTGGCTGGTTCGTTCAATTGTTATTTCTATGTCCAGTGTGTATTTTAAAAAAACGTGCTGGTTTTACGTCAGTAACCGATGACAGTAATACGAAATATCACACACCCCCGTGACGTGTCTTCTCCCTGTTTCGTCTAACTGGATAAAAGGAACTTACTGATGCTAATACCCTGATTTCACACTGTGTGCAATCGTCGTTATTTTGTCCATCTTGCTTTGAAATGCTGTATTTCTGGACTGGCTATGGTAGACACTGGTAGACGTGGAAAGAACTTCATTCGAGTGCAACCAGTGCACCACCAGTCTTCGTTGCTCAAACTATTCACTATCCCGAGTTCTATTGGTCAGGTGCGGTTCGTTTGGGGATTTGCTGATTTCTCACACACAAAAGCTATCAAACAAAGTGATTTACCGGTGTTCTTTTATTTATTTTGTTTTTAGAACTGATTCGAAACCATGTTTTTCAGCTAACACCTTGGTAAGGAAACAATCAGCATTCAAACTACCACAACCTGAGCAGATTAAATATTTAAGTAATATCGCCTAGCAGGTTAAATGAGATCGGAGATCTCGACCTGTCTAGGAAGTCCTAATCACGGGGTTATCGATTGGAGTTAACAGACAGTGACTGTGTCTCCTATCGAGACGATCGGGTAACCTGATCATTACTCACAGGCGAAAGTGGTTGATCGTTCACATATGGTAATTCGGTCGTACCTAATATGAGGTCAATGACGCAGTGGTAAACACGGTTGCCTCATGAACAGCATGTCCATGGTTCAAGTCCCGGCAGTGGCGATGATATACACTACTGACGAGTTCTAATGAGAGCGAAACTCGAGTCTGGTGCTTCTTTTCGAAAGGGGCCGACTGGATAGTCTACGGGAATGCGACAGCTGCGATCAATTGTGGGTGATGTTCAACTTGAAATTTATTAATACAATTTTGTGGTCAATTATTTTGCAGTGTCTGGTCTAATAATAAAGCAGTAACGACAGAAGATATATATCCCGAGATATTGACTTTTCGTTTAGTTTATTCAGTGACGACTGTGAAACAATAGTATACATAGGAAGTGTGAACAGCACAACAATAGAAACAGGTAACAATTAGGTTTACATGAAACAAGAACTGTCATCATTTCCAGGACAGACAAATTGCGTGAGTCAACAGTTAATGCACACACACACATACAGGGGCGGACAGCGAGTATGGATCAACATTACCTCGAAGGAATCAAGCTATTTAGGATTATGATTGCACAATAATACTTGAAACCAGCTGGCGGGGTCAACTGTGCTGGGTCATGATTTGCTTTGCAATGGATCAAGTCGGACTTCGTCTCAACCGCTCTGTGGCCATTGCCTGTTGCCTCATCGCGCGCACCATCCATTTATGCACATGTTCGGCCGTTCTTCGACATGGGCACCGATCTGTTTTGCCGATATAGACGTCACCGTATCTGCAAGTGAACTGACAGTTTACATTTGAGACAAAACATTTCGGTAGGTCACGATTATAAACAAGCTGAACGACACTCCTAATTGCGAGTGGTACCCGCAGTTTATGTGCGAGTTAGAGTAGACTGTATTTTTTGACTTACCTCAGTTGGGGTGTATGA
>JTDE01003204.1:11096-80343 GCA_014338405.1 Paragonimus skrjabini miyazakii | reverse complement strand
CTAACCCTAACCCTAACCCTAACCCTAACCCTAACCCTAACCCTAACCCTAACCCTAACCCTAACCCTAACCCTAACCCTAACCCTAACCCTAACCCTAACCCTAACCCTAACCCTAACCCTAACCCTAACCCTAACCCTAACCCTAACCCTAACCCTAACCCTAACCCTAACCCTAACCCTAACCCTAACCCTAACCCTAACCCTAACCCCATCCCTGGCTAGGATATTCACTACGGATGAACCTCAACAAGGTCGAACTGCGAGTCTAGTTTATCTTTTCAAAAGAGAATGGTTGGATTGTTTAGCTCAATGCGACAGCTTCGATCAATTGTGGGTGATTTTCAATTTGGAATTGAACGAATCCTGGACTACCCATTGGAATTCAAAATGTTCGCTAGCCAATCAGCCACTTCACGGTAGATAACATTGTTTATGCACAATATCGTGTGCAGATATGCACCATTATTGTGTACATCAGATCACATCTTAGGCAATTTGGTCGCATGTCAACTGTCTGTGCTGATGAAGTTGATTGACTTGTTTACGGCGGAAAAGTTCATCATCTAAATCAGACATGTTGTACATTTGAGTACCTAGGTTAGTGAGCACAATTCCTCGAGATGATTGAAAGTTACTTCAACCATGATGCACGACCTCGGCTGATTCCAAACTAAGCATGTAGGCTTGGAGGATACTGCAGCAGGAAGTTATCCACCCCATTTTCCAGCGCTTCAAAGTTAAATGATTTGATGGACATAATTGCATATTTCAGAATACACAAAAACATTTCAGCGACACTGTTTGATTGACGATGTCTGGGTATGGTGATCAGATGTCGACATCTTACCGTTTCCAGTCAGTCATCAGTCGTCTGCGCAGTGAAATAACTATCATTTTCAGTGATCAGCACACACGGTACTCGTTCCCGGCTGAACGATTTATGTAATGCAATCGGGTGACATCTGCAGCTGCTGACGACGCTGAATAGACTTGCGTCTAGTTGAATATAAATCAAGAATAATCAGAGCGCAGTATTTATCCATGAATGGTCTACAAAAGTCAGCATATGTTTTTTGTCCGGCTTCACAGTTGATTGGCCAGGGTGTCCAGTTTGATTTTCGCGAATGAACTTTGTATAAACACTCAGTCCGACCTTTAGGAATGTCACATAAATAAATATTCGATTCTGGCCACTAACACGTCAGACAAGCGAATTATTTCACCTTTCGACTCCCACGATAAATAGTCAGCGTGTTGAATGACTTTCACATTATAATGCTTAATCTTGTATGACTACGTAGCCAAAGCAACTCCATCAGTGAACCGTGACAGAAAAATATTCACCAAGGGATTCGTTAAGGTCATAAGTGAAATTAAGAGCTTCATAGATATTAACTGTATTGGAGTGGACACCGAACCAGCATTTGTGATGTCTCATGATCGCCAAGTTAACTTCTACTGCTTTCCTGTGTGTTTGCGCATATTCATTCTCTGCTGAATGGAGACGTCTAGGAATGCAAATAACAGGACAGCCCTCTTGTTCTAACACAGCTCCAGTACCCGTTTGTGACACATCAGTAATCAGTGTTTATGATAACTTCGCAAAGAACATAGATAATACTGCTTCGGAAAACAGAAGGTTCAACGGAACTGACAGAATTTGTTCACGTAAGACAATCGATACAAAATTATTTCGAGGAAGGAGATTGAACAACATTTTCGCCTCATCAGCGTGATTGAAAGTGAATCAAGTATAAAACTGAAGAGAACCCAGTGAAGAACTAAACGCATTAAATGCCTTCGAAATAAATTTCCTAGACAGAAATGAAAATCGATTAGCATCAGGACGATAACCATTCTCATCAAAAAGAAACAACAAACAATATAATTTGGACGTACCATAAACGCTTTTGAAAGGATTGATAACAGCGTTTAAGGGGCAGAAACGTTCTAGTAGAGCATACCATTGTTCATCATGTGCAGTCATGGTTAGCGGATGCCCAATATTATCATCCCAGTATAAACACCACCCCTTGGTTGCTAGTAATGATGTTCATAACATTGTGAAATGCAGCAGGTGCTACATTCAGACCGAAGGGTAGGAAATTATACCAAAACATTTCGAACGGAACATTGATTGTTGTCAGAAAACCGGAAGCCTCGTCAGGTGGAATATGTAGAAAGCGTCTAGTTAATGGAGTTTGGGAAATTGATGCTGAAAGTCTTTTGGTTTGAAAGCGACACAACTCCTCTGCAGAAGGCATGTGTTGAGCGTGAGTCGATAGTCATCGCAAGTTCGAGACGTTCTACCGTCACATTTATGCAGAGTCACAATGCGTGTATTCCAAGTCGAAGGTTGCAGAGGCCTTAATAACCTTTTCCTACAAATTGGCCGATTGTTTTTACGATAGGTTCATAGAACCTGCGATGGATTATTCATCGCTCCATGGAAACCGGATTGACTATGGGTTCGAATAAAATTGTGTTAATTGGCAAAACCATGAATTTTCGAAACATTTCCATTGATACATATAAATGAAGCTTCAGAAGGTTCAAATAATTGTCATCTTCAGGCACCGTACGAAGCCAACAGAAACGAATCATTCAACGCTACCCGTGTCTACAATGGATCAGTGTTCAATGTACTTACCTAATAGATAAGCTCATTTGATTTGGTTGGTATATTAGACAAAATTAACAGCAAAAGCAAGAGAATTCGAGTGGAAACCCGTTTCCGTGGTCACAATTGGGTTGCGTGTAAAAGGGTTTCGGGCTGTGACAGCACGGATAAAATGTGACTGATTTACCTAACCTCTGGCGTGTGGAGTTACAAGATCGATAAATCTATCAAGAATATGTGCTACTGCAAGAGAGTTTCATTGTCAGAGAGTGTTTGATTAAGGTTCAGGTTGATTATTACCAATCGTATTTCGGATATCCACCTTTCCGGATCGCCTCTTTTACCTGCATTCTGATCGTCACACGTTATTGTTGTATACAGCTATGGGTTCATTTGCCACAGCAGCTTTGACATCCTGAGGCTGTTTGCGGGGCTGTTCGGATCACTGGAAAGTGGAATTCGAGAGCAGTGAAACTTTCGTTGCAGACTGCGCATATATGTTCCAGTGATCAGAGGGTCACGAAGTCTAGTCCATAATTGTTCTACAAAATTGCACCGAACTACTTTAATCTGAATCTCAATGATAAACTAGCTGATATTCAGATTTTCTTTACTCATGAGCGAATTAAATTTGGCTTGTTTAGCTGCTTGAAAATTTACAGTTCGAACATATGGAAGTAGCATTTTCTTCAAGGATTCGTAGGGAATAGAAATTGGTGGTAGGTAAACGACAGGTTTTTCACCAAGCTATACGCACTTTTACCAATTTCGGGAAGAAAGTGAACCACCTTGTTTCAGCTTCCAGTTGTTTGCCCGTGAGACAACATACTTTGAATCAGTGTCAATAGTCCTCGATTTCTCTCGAGGAATTGTGAATATTTGGAATTCCATGCGGTGAGATGTTCATCGGAAGTAGATACTGCAGTCTGCGACGCCAATTGCAACGTTGGGAAAAATACAGAAGTGAAGTATTTGACTTAGCTGAACCTCACTACTAATTTTGACGCAGTACTAATAGTACCCCAACTAAACAATTAAGGTATTTATCTTTCGACCACAATTGTATGGTTTATTTTTAACAAAGTGATGTTATGAGAAATAATGAGAAATAAGTTTAGTTATCATCACCATATAATCGTAGATTATTTTCCTCTGAATGTGGATTTCAGCGCATACTTTTCCAATGTAGCTCGCTGGGTAACTTGTCAAAGGACGTGGACGTAAGTAGGACCTGATTTTGCCAGTTGTCGTGACTGGAGTGATCGTTTCTCATCAGAAATCAGACGTACGCGTCACGAATTTATGCTCAAAACAGGATGAGAAAATAGCAATAAATTGATTACGCCAACGTAGATGGAGGAACAAATTCTGGAACTGGTTGGCCATTCTCACTGCAGAAGGAGCTTGCTATGGGGATGTCACCCGGAATCTTTTGCGCAAAGTTTTGTCGTGCGAAACAATGAGAGTTAGAGCTACCTGAAGGATCGCACCCGGAGACAATGGATCAAGCATCTGACTCACCTGACAGTGAAATGCTAGTTCAGTCCGTGGTTGTGTTGATTAAAGCAGTGGTATCTGACCCTGGTCACTGATCTTTCTTCTTCATTAGAAATATATTGTTATCACAACTACGAAATTCGGTCTTCAGTGCCTACAGCATAGTGCACCGCAGTAGCGTGACTTTCTGACTATTTCTAAGGAGACATTTTAAACAAAAGTATGTTATTATTTTCGCACTTATTATGCAGTTCTACGACATAGATCTCAACAGTCTTCGTTACCGATTAAGATAGACGCGCACACATTCTATGTTGTGGCGGCCTGTCCTGTGCTCCTACTGTTCACTTTCAAGTAGTGCGCGTCACCATAACGACAGGCGATCAATAGTTGCATCCCATCGACACAAATCATGGAGTAAGACCCCAATATATCCCGTCCAATGAACGCATAACACAACATGGTTTTGAGCGTACGGTATCCTATTCCATTTATTTAATCGTGGACGTCATTTTATTGTTCATTCGTGTCAAAAGCTAGCGTCCAAAGGCCGCTTTTGGCGTGAGCAGTTGTGCTACATCCACCACGAAGGAACGAGAAATCCGCTCAACATTTACACACTACCCTGCATTTTTAGTTTGGATGAAGCTTTTCATCGGTTTTGAACTGACGTCATTTTAAAGTCAACAGTATAGTTAGAAATACCTTAACTAAAGGCAACTTCTGCCTTCTGTACCTCTCTTTCTCGCCTGAAACTCAATAGTGGAATCAACGCGCGGATATCCCTCTAAGTTCTCATCGTCTCTAGTAATTTGAAAGTAGTTGCGTTTGTGTTGTACGAAATCGTATTCGCTTTTTCTATAGAATCTACCGTGAGCAGTCTTTTTGTCGCATGAAAACGTGTGGCACTAAACACAATATTTTTTCATTCAAAAGAATGTACTGGATATCGCAACATCAAGGATAACATCTGCAGGGAAGCAACACAAGCCTGACATCGTTTTTGCGCACTGCATGATTGTCATGATAATTGATTGAATAATGAAGCTAACATTCCTTGTTTCGTCGATTAATCAAACGTGAACAGGTGCTAATGTTACAGTGGATTCTCCTTTCCGACCACAAAAGAACATGCGTTCAGTGACGCTGTACTGAAAGTGCAGCTGAAGCGAAGTAAAATGACGCACAATCAAAGCTGTGTTATTCACAAGAAGTTGGAAGTCGGATATTCGTGGTTGCAGGTTCACATCAGAGATAAATCCGCGGACACTGTTTCCAAGGCTATACTGAATAACAGTATAATAATTAAGGAACTGTTCTATTGTATAATCAGGTCTTTGGAAAAGATAATCCACCTATACTTTCTCGCATATGACTGCTCTTTTCCTTCTAAATCTTATCAAATTATCTGTATTTTGTACACGAAGTAACATTTAGCATACCACTGTAATTTGCTTTCAACAAAACAAATATTCACGAGACCATATTGTAGATGAGAAACTTGTTTACGATTCACAGACTTATATATTCACACGCAATCATACGGAATGGCGAGATGTATATTCATTTCCAACTGCCACTGGTTATCACATGACACTCATCCATGATATTTTTGTTGGTCTCACGTTATAACCACCTTCACAATTATCAGGGAACACAGAACGCAACGTTTGTTTTGTTATTGCAAACTATAAAGCGTCTGGTCAGGGGCGAATTTGTATCATCGTCAACAAAGAGTCTTGAGATTGACATCAGTTTCAAGCATATTGAGTCCATGGCATGCCAGTCACATATGTTCATTTTGTGTGATCAATATCATATGTTCTATGAGAAATATTCATTAACTTGGCCTCACAATACAAAGCCAATCTCAAACTTTCAAATTTCAAATTATTCGGCGAAACATTCGGAAAATGTTGTGGTTTACATTACAGTCACTATTCCAATTCGCAGTTCAATGTTCTTCTGTATGTTTCCTTAAACTGCCTCTTGGACTCGGTGGAACGCTATTGAGTAGTTATATTTTCGTGTTAAATGTTCATAATTGGACAGAATTTGATATGTTCATCCGAGAAACCACACAAACGTTAGATCATCTCGCCGTTAAGTTCAATTGGTTGCTCAGAAAAAATCTTTCACGGGATATAATTATCAATGTTGACTCAAATGCTGATCATCAATTGTTGAGATATTCTGAATAATAAGCTTCTGTGGTAGCAGACATAAGATGAGTGTTATTCACACTTTGCTGGGGGGAAAACAAACCTTTCGAGTTGCTAAATGATGAATATCGCTCACATGATTGCAGCTTACTTATTCCTTGAGATGTAAATGTTGTTCACTCTCTTTGGGTTTTCTCCCATTTTCAAGCAAGTATCAACGAGTGCAGTAAACAGTATATGTAATATTGAACTGAGTGGTAATTTAGCAGTATCCTTCAAGTTTCATCATTGTTCCGATCAACCCTTTAGGACGATTCGTGTTGGTCATCCCTTGGAACTGAGTCAGCTTCAAATTTTTATTTGACGGTTCCGTTCACACTCTATCTAACTTCCATCAACACAATTTGTTACAACTATCTTGGTAATTTCCTTAACTTCACACAATTTGAAGGAACAGACAAACAAAAATGCAGTGCTACCAGTTAAACGTTCTGAGTCGTTTTGCGCGGCCAACGACAGGACGACAATGTGCTGCTTGGAACAGTAAATGGACAATTCCGTCGGTTTTTCGTCTACCCTAATGTCGTTTATACGTGGCCTGGCTCAAACACTCTCTCAAAGGGTCGAATGGTTGCACAAAGAAGTCGGCATATTTAACCAAGTAGAACGTCCTTGGATATTATAACTGGCAAGCGCTCATGCTGAACGGCCACTGTGATTGTACCAGAGGAGCCAATCGTCGCAATCTCTGTGTAAGTCATTGTTCCGAGCTAGCAATCCATAGGTGACAATATGGCATCGGTGTAAGTTAAAGGAGAATAATTGGTTTGAACTTGTATTCATCGTATAGCTACCTTCTAACCTGGGTTCCATAGCCGACGGATTGTCTCCCAGCGTTCACATTAATTTGTCCACTTTAAATGGAATCGTTCTTGTAAAGTTTACGCGTTCGCTTTGCGCTGCGGAGGTGGCCGTCTAAAACTGTGTACATCTTGTCTCGACTTTGTTGTCTCGATATCTGTGCAGTTTGATCAATCCTGTGGAACAAAGCGCTTTCGCGGTTTTCGAATGAACATAATAATATTCTTCCCTAATTGTTTTCCATAAAAATGGATACGTTTCAAATAAAAAGCGCACTTTACTCATGTTGATTAATCTGATAACTGCTGCATTCTAAGGTGCTCAATGTAGGTTCATCGGCAGGTAAAATTCAAATACACGCGTTCTGTTACGATGAAATTCTTCATCGCATTTATGTCACGTAGTTCAAAGTGAAGTTACAAAAGATTTCGTATGGTATGTGTAACTGTCGATTGCATAGTACAAGTTGGCCTGCTCGATTTTCCAAATCGATCGGTATGCAACCAAGTGCGGTCTCCTGCCGCACCACGCAATGCAACTACTGAGATAGTCCAGCAGTTTGCGCTACTGTTTCGTGAAGGTCTGGGACGCTGCTGTCAGAATCAAGTAATCCTGCATCCATCTCAAGTAGCTCAACCCGTCTTCCGTCCGAAAAAAAGCCCGTACCGTACGCAGCTTTGGCACTCGTTGACCCAGAGCTCCAACGCTTTGAGGGACAGGGCGTCCTCATTCCTGAGATCGTATCACTGATTTCACCAACAGCGATTGCTACGTCCAACACTCTTCGACGACCGTGCAGTCAACCTAGTTTTACCAAAACCGTTGTGTCTGACAATGGTACCCAATTCATGCCCGGTCAGTTTGGAGAATTATGTAGGCGCACCGTCACTGAACACGTTCGGTCGCCTCCATATCATCCGCAAAACGCTTCGTCGACAAAGGTAAACGTGTCCTTCTCAGATCGCCCAGGGTGGGGGCGTCTGAAGAAAGCTTACGGCAGCTTCCACTGTTCAACTGCAGGACTCCCGCCATAGCCCTTACGAATCGTAGACTACGGACCACACTGACCTCCACGATCCCGACGAAGCAATTAGAACGGGAGCAGTTTTCTTCAGAAGGACATGCCGCGTTATCAATTAAACCGCCTGTCTATGTCCACGAACATCGAACCGATCACAACCAGTGGGCAGAGAGTGTGATAACGAGACGCCGTGGAAGGTGCTTTGTGAGATTTTCGTTGCGGGGGACACTTGGGTTCGCCACTGCAATCAGTTCTGGCTACGCCAGGCTGTCAACAAGACACATAAGTGTACCACCTAGCTACTTCTGGACACGCTCAAACGTCCTGGGAAGGCGACATTGAAGGGAGCATTTATCTTACCCTAGTCGGCCGCCAAACAAGTCGTCCTCCAAGACGCTGGAGCTATCGACAACGCCGATCACCGATTCTCATTCAGGTTGAATCTAAGAAGACCAGCTACTAAGAAACTCCATGAAGGAGGTGTCGGGGAAGTTGCCAATTCCCCGATAAAATTGTGTGACCACAAGTGAAAAATTTCACTCCTGAGTGACCTTCACCTTTGTCACGGCCGTGCACGGCTCCGGTTTTCACAATCAACCTGCGTCCTCGTGACAACTGGTGTTGTCATTCCGAGTACACACTTACACTGTACTGTCTAGACTTTTGTCTAGTCCATCCGCTTTGACCTTGCTTGTTGCTACCCAGAAAACCCATAGATACGAACAAAATTGTTACCATGTTGTCTTCGGGTTGAGTGATATAAAGTTGTTCCGTCCGGTGGTCAGTCTTTTCTCCGTGTTCGTTCGTTAGCCTCAAGTGGTGGTGTTGGCCGGAAAGATAGGTATTGATCGTGCATATTTCGTAGTCAGTCGTTCAGAACCGTTGAACGTCATTCCGTTATCCACCGTTTCACCAACCGTTATTCTGTTTTCTGTTTACGCGCTCGTCAGCCGTATGCTCAAGATACAATATTAAAACTGATTCTAGTAGTTATTTTAGAATCATCATTCACGCAAGTTAACCGTTATTTGATGAACTAAACCGAATTATTCTACTTATCTTCATACGATTTTAGAAGCATGTTTCATCAGTTTAGTTTTGAGAATAATCTCTAATCACGAATGTGGGTTAATCTTGAGTGGTCGAAGATTTTATTCTGATTAATGGGAAATCACTCCGGACTCCTTGGTGTTGTCGCACTCTCATACATTTTACAGTAAGCCACTTTCTACACGAAGCACTCTATTCGATTTCTGTCGTAGATGCAGTTCGTTAGTGGTTTATGTCTTAACATATGATTTTTGAATCATGGATAGTATGAGGTAGGTTCTTCATAAAAGTTTAGCTGAAGTTCCAGCCCCGGCCGTGGCAAAGATATGCATTAATGACATGTTTTAAAAATTGTAAAATTCAAAATAATGCTTTGTGCTCTAAAAAGACGGACTAGAATATCTGTGTGGGTAGGATAGCTGTAAGTGTTGTCAAGTCTACCTCAGTGCAGACGTTAACTTGTGTTAGTTGAATTTTATCCCCTATCTTTCTCCTCCACCATATACCAATCAGACCTATCAAGTAAGACATAGGACCTTTTGCTATAATCCTCACCCAAGTAACAAGTATCGAGTGTGCATTCGCATGAGTCAGCTTCCTAAATACAGCGCCTTGCACCTCATATTGAGACTGTACTTTTGACTACTAATTTGCATTGTGTGTGCATATTATGCTTCAAATTCTGTTAAACTTGCGTAAATGTTTCAGGTCTAGAAGCTGCTGGCCGTTTAAGTGAGCGGGATTATTTGATAAGTGGAATCTGCTTCCATTGATATGAAAATATGGAGCAATTATGTGTCGTTTGTCACTCCACAAGATCCTGAAAATGAATTAGCCCACTCGGGATAACTAGACGATTTGGTTTATCAAACAGGGCAAAGTGAGCTAACGTTTCACAGAGCCAACAGAAACTCAAATACCGTACGTTCAATTAGACGTTGGTTACAAGTTCACCTTTTATCTATGGTATTCGGGAGACGGTGTTTGAGGTGTGATCTACAAACATTACAAAACCGGTGGAAGTGGCATGAAGAAAAACAAGATTTGATGACAGGATACTCAGTTTTGGTCACTGATATCTGCATTCTATAGGTATGCGGCCGAAAGGGACAGTAGAGAAAGCGAAAGGAGGGCATGAGGCACTGATGGAGAAGCAATTATACAGACGAACGAAGGAAGGTTCAGAGGTGACGGTCGCTAGATTTGTTGATAGGAAAACACCTGAACGAAGTGAATATTCCCGATATTACAGTTGTTGAGTGAGTATGAATTCCAATTTCTCATTTAACTTTAGATCTACTAATATATTTTAGCAATATACGTCTATCTCTCAATTTGGCCTGACTCTGCCTGCATTATCCGTTCTTACCAAAATGTTCGATACGCTTACATCTCTCTGATGTTTATAAACTCCTAACTGGCCGTCAATAATCGAATTCTGTCCGACATCATTACTTATATTCCGTTTTCTATTACACTATACCATAGTTGTTTATATCAATAACAGTATGTCCGTACATAACTCACTGCCCAAATTAACCAGACAATTCATCGCGTTTGCTCTCTACTGTTATTTACATTTGTAAACTTGGTCGCAAGTGACTGCTTATTTAAATTGTTCGTTACTGCTATTGTAGAAGCACGGTCGATATCACTATATATATTTACTTATAAGCTTCTACCTTTTGCTTATTTTGAGATATATCTACATTCAGTCCAACCCGTGCAAGAGACTTGGCTACTAGGAAGGATAATTCAAACAAGTGCTAATTTAACACCTGGCATGCGGTAATTTGGTGCACATACACACTAAAATTTCAAATCAAACCACCTCCACGCGTAAAACCCGATTGCAGATTATTGGAATCGTGTGCTTTGTTGATGCGTAGGTAAGCTTGAACACAATATGTCGGATAACCTACAAGGCATGATTCTGAACATACACTTCGTTTGTCTGAACCGGTTAGCACGTTTTACAGACAGAGTGATCACAAAACCACCGCATGAACATGGTGGTTGCTTAAAATCAGTTTTTGATTTAATCTGTTATTGCCCTCAAAAGGATGTAAAATGTATTGCTTCCGAAACTTTCCGAAAGCATGCTCCTCTCAGTGACATGACTGACCTTGTAGAGATGATAAGTGATATATCAAACATACCTTGCGAATACAAACTAATAGGTGGTGACTTCAGCACGCCAAATATCTCTAGGACCTCATTCACAGCTCCTGCAAAGCAAGCTGATTTTCCTTCATGCATTCAACTGAATGGATGGAACCAACATGTCTTATCGCCCACCAGACAGAAACATATTTCGGATCTCATATTCACCACAGGTATCTCGTCCGTAGAGATATCCGTTCTTGAACAATTTCCAGGAAGCGACCATAATATCTTCAAGTGTCAGTTTGACTTCAGTACATTTATCAAACCCACAGTTCTTCTTTACCTCCCGATCAAATACATCAATTGGAGTACCTTCTCCTCCTTACTAAGATCTTTAAATTGAAATACATCCTTTCTTACATCGGACCAAAAAGTAGCAACCGAGGAAATTATCAACCACTTCCAATTTTGTATCGATATTGTGGCTCCCATAAGGTCAAAACGCGTTGATTCTTATGTGCAAGGTAGAATCCTAACTGCAAAAGAGACTGGCAAACTTAAGTCACTTAAGTCGGTGCACAGAAGAACACTGGACTTCTCCCTAGTGATGCAAATGAGCAGCATATTTGAACATATAAAATACAGAACACAACTGATTTATGCGAACGAAGATAAGCTTGCGCTCGGCAGCGAACAAAGGAGCATGAGATCAATGCAACTGATGAGACGGAGAAATTCCATGAGGGACCCTCCAATAAATGTTATAACTCTCAAAGATAATACGGTTGTCGAAGACCCAGTTGAAATTCTGCTGCTGCGTTTATCGTAGACAGCACAGTATTACCCGTTATCCCGTTGAAAACAACAGAAATTCTGTGCAACGTTTCGATTGATGTTAGGAGTATCCGATCACAATTAGATACTATTAAACCCACAATCCATCCTGGACCTCAGGGTATCCCACCAGTCGCCATCAAGCAAGCAAGTGTAGATGTACCCATCCTTTAACTTAAGTTTTTCACACCATTACTTTAATCCAGCACCTTCCCTTCCCAGTGAAAAAGCCAATCATAATGCTCCACCACAAAAGCTGTCCAAGTCCTGGAGGTAGTAAATATCAACCGAAAAACCACACACCAATCTGCTCAAGATTGTCTGAAAGGATAGTAAAAACGCCCACTGTCGAATTCTTAAGGTCACAAAACTCTACAAAAACCTCCTCTGCACAAATTCCTTAGTAGGTGCTTTTACCTGGCATGTAAACTGGAATTCATAAAGCCTATACTGATTTCCGCCAACTCTGGAAAGGCGGTGATTATTGTACTCACAGATACGCAAAATACTCCAGATCGTGTGCCCCATAAGCGTTTGTTGATCAGCATACCAGATCCATTGTACAGTTGAATTTTACCATATCTTGGGAACCCAACCCAACTAGTCAAAGTAGAGGCGTACTGCTCAACACAAAGATCAGTGACTAGCGGAATTATTTGAGAAAACGTTCTGGTACCGTTGCTTTCCCTCATGTAAATAAATGGTAGATGCGACAAGACCTAATATCATTGGAATCGTGGTGCAAAACATGGCTCATGACGTTCTCACTAAACAGATCGCACTTTATCACTTACGTTTGTCAAATATGCAATGGGTATATTTCACTAGATGGTCATCATATTGATACCGCCAAATCCATTCGTGATCTAGAAATATGCTAATCAAGCTCCCTGAATTTATCTGAACAATCATGCGTTTAATGTAGCAGAAACTGACCGGACAACAAGCCGCATCAAATAGACATTCGGTCTACAGGATTCGAATATGGCACTTTACAACATGTGTGCTCCACCTCAACTTGAGCATTGCACTTTCATTCACTGCCAACTACGCAAATTCGATAGGCTTATGTTAAAATATCTCCAACTATCTTCACTCATCGAACACTTGGTATCGGTCCAGTCTGGTTACAGAGGCCAAAGTTGAACCGTACACATCTGTATGAAATGATACATTTAGACGACATCAATAGAGCTTCCGCCGCTCATTTTCAAAACAGTTCCCCATATGGTCTAAAAGATAAAGGGTTCCATTTTGTCCAACCCACTAGCTCGGAAAAGGATACGCGCCAACTTCTTTATTGTAAAATATTCCTATATGTGGAATAGACCTCCGAATGAAATCAGAGCCAGTAACAATGTTCCACATTTCAAAAATGGCTCCCGCTGATGACAATTTTGAATGTGGTCCAAAGAAGGTTTAGCCGTCAGTTGCATATAACCTACATACCCGTCTCTGCCATGAGGATCCTGTCGGATACAGCTTGCCTGAAACAATTTATTGCGTCCTTACCTTTTACTCACATCCCATCTAGCATTTGATTCATTGCAAACGTAGAAAACCTTTGGGAAATCAGCAACATTTCATTATTGTGCATTACTGTGTACGTATTAATCTTATTGCTGGAAAACATAAAATTGGTTGTTTTCAGTTAATTAGGCAGAATTACTCTATGCAGGGTTATACTCAGAACACACACAGAAAAAGCAGGTCGTTGCTTCACATATACACTTTCCCCAAATAATATCTATATGCTCACTTGTCGATCGTTTGATGGCAGGCGTTTTGTTGCCCTAATGGATCACAAGTCACTTATCTATTCCTTCAACGCCGAGCCCGGCCGTCACTCTTCAAGGGAAACTTGACGGCTGGTCTACGTCTCCAGCTTGAAACCCCTTAGCGGTTTCTTGAAGGATAATCCCGAACATTTCGCGTTACCGCTCTCGGTCAAGACTGCATTTCCCTGAGCCGAATACGTGTTATCACAATTTACAACCATACCACACACGCGTATAGTCGAACGGTCGGATCTTAGTCAACAAACGGATGCATCTAACAAAGCTTTTTGTGCCGTTCTTCGGTAGATAGTGAACCGTCAAGTCCAGCCTTTATCATTTTTCTCCAGTGAACTTCAGCAATTGCGAACGCGATATAGTACGTTCGGTCGCGAGTTGCTGGCCATTTTCTCGTCGTTGAACACTTTCGTCACATGCTTTTAGGCAGGCGTTTGCTGTCCTTACGGATCACAAGCAACTTATTAATTGCTTCAACGCCAAGCCCTACCGTTATTATCTGAGGGAAAGTTGACAACTGGGCTACATCTCCCAGTTCACAACGTACATAGGATATATATCGCATAAGGTAAAAAAAGCCACAAATGCTTTGTCCAGCGCAACTTTAAGTGTTATACATCGAACTGACACCGTCGGTTCGAAGGAATTAGCTCAGGAACGAGACAACTACCCGGAGTGGTAGCAGTGTAGCACCACTTTGCTCAAATTGCGGAAGGTGCCCCTAGCTAAACAGGAAGTCACAATAATATACGATACCACAACAGTCAGCCCTCCTTCATGTGTGCCAGAAAACTTCGGACGCTCTAATTTTAACAGTCTCCACCGCATGTCCGATCTCAGCATTCGTGCCACCGTCAAGCTGATTTCAGACCAATACCTATGGCCAAACATGCATAAGGGCATACGAGAATGGGCTAGAAATTGCCTTAATTGTCGACGCAGCAAAGTCCGCTGGCAAACCATCACGACCCACAGCACGTTAGTTAACCTCGACGCACGTTTTATTCATGTCCATGTTGACATTGTCAGGCCGTTGCCGTATTCAACAGGCCATCGGCATATCTTGACGTGCGTTGACTGTTTCAGCAGATGGCCAATGGCAATATCTCCTGCCATCAGATATACCAAAACCGCTGCGCCAACGCCCATGGACGATTGGATATCAAATTGTTGTGTTTTAACCACCATAACCGCTGACATAGGTACACAATTTCGACCAGCGCTGTTCAAGGACTTTAACTGGCTACTCGGAGTCGATCACATTAAAACCATTCCATACCATCCAACAACAATTGGTCTGGTTGAACGTCTTTATCGTCAACTGGAGGTCGTCTTAAAAGCCGATATTGACATCTAGCTTTGGACCGATTTCTCACCCACTGTCATGTCTGCTATTCGATTGATTGTTAAGGAAGACATCAGCTGCCTGAATGCAGAGTTAGTTTGCAGTACGACACTTCGCCTCACTGGTGAACTGTTCCACAAGTCGAGCGACGGCCAAACTGATGTTGACGCTACCGTTTTTGTGCAGAAGTTGAAGTCATCCATGACAAAATTCCTGTCCCAGCCCACCTGGTTACATGCCAAACAAGAACAAACGCACCCCAATCTGAGCGTTTCTGATTTTTTCTTTCAAGTCGACGTCGTTAGGTGCTCCTTCCAAACGCCGCACTCCGCTGTGATCGATTGCAATGAATACAGCGAAACAGTGATCATTGGTGTGCTCACATCTGCTAATGTAATACTCCACCTAAATCCTCCCATCGCTTCTGATATCAATCTTAATCCCGGTGACTCGCAGTCAGTCCGGCTCATCTGTAACAGACAGTCCGTACCTTCTCACTCTTACTGAAAAATCCTTGAAGGGTAACGCGATGTGTACAGTTTTCTTTTCCGCTTGATACAACTGGCCTCTTTCAAATTTTTGTTGCATAGCTTTGTTTAAAAACCTTTCCGTGTAGTCGTTTTGTATAAATACTGTACGCATGAAAACCAATTAATTGGCTATAGTTGATTAAGTTTCTTTTCAGGGCGAGTGGTACAAAACTATTGAAATGAATGTACTGACCATTTACGTGCCCTTTCTGTGTATCGCGCGTTGAACTGAGCCATCCACGCATCGACGCAAACGTACATCCAGAAAGCCTAGTTGATTATTCGTTTCGATCTTCGACGAGAATTGTAAATTTTGATGCGCGGCGCTGAATTCAGCCAATATATCAGTCGGATCTACGTTGTTATCGAGTACGCACAAGATGTGGTCCACGTATCTCCTATGAAAACTACATTGGCCTAACGCTGAACTCAATTCACGAACGTCCCGCTGATGGAGACTATATATTATCTATGTGATTATATCGAGGATTCTGACAGATATTTAGATACCACTGACCGATCTCAAACAGTTACTCTACCTGTGCACTTACAACGTGCAGTCTAAGTTTCACGAAGAAATTTATCGACAGAAGGACGGTGTCGCAATGGGATCGCCGTTGGGCCCACTGTTTGCAGATGTATTCATGGCGAAGTTAGAAAACGAACAAATTGAAAGAGGCCAGCTGTATCAAGCGGAAAAGAAAACTGTACACATCGCGTTACCCTTCAAAGGTGACACGCTAGCTGAAACTATCACACGTAGGCTCACAAGGGAAGTTAGTGCAACGTTCTACGCGGCTAAATTACGTGTCCACTTCACACACCATCCGGTTTTGTGCCCAAGACTAAAGTATAAACTGCCTGCTTCTGCAGCCTCACTTTGTGTATACTCATTCACTCGTTCCTGTGGAACCAGTTCTGTAGGCCGCGCGACCAGACGCTTATCTGAACGGGTCCGGGAACACCACCCAGCTTGGCTGAATAGTCGAATAACGAAATCTGTCAACAGTGTCATACTATCGCACCTATTGGATTCGAATGACTGTCAACGTGACGGACGCATTTCGCTCAATCTACCGAGTTGAAGCCACCCAGTCGAGGGCAGTGAAGCGTAGGATTCTGTCCACAGCTGAAGCTATTGAAATTACTCTGTAAAACCCAGCCCTCTGCACACAGAAATGTTTTGTTCAGGCGTTGGATCTGCCATGGCAACCCCACACCCTGTTAGCCTGTCAAGACCCACGGTTCAATTGGGTATTTGATTGCAGCGTGATACTGAACTGATTGACCTGATTAACTACCCGTTCTTCATTTACCCCTTCTAATGATTCCCCTGTAAAATTTGTGATATAAATGTGGTGTATTTAGCCTGATGATGAATCACTGAAAACGAGCTTGTTCGCCACACAGTATTTTTCAAAAGCCCCTGTTGATCCTCTCTGGACCCACTCAGCCCGAATGCCCAAACAGTCAACAGTTTTCAATGAGTAATGCGGTTAACAATTATTTATCATTATCGAGCGTTTTCTTTCATTCACCGCTCAAGAAGAGAGTTCTGTAGGGTACTGGACATATTTCTATTTTTCTTTTTATCGCTGTATAAGGTCTACACCAGTTTTCCTTGCACAGAATGAAAATCACTTGTTTGAATTAGTTCTAATTATCAATACACATTTTCTGCGGGCGTCCCGTTTTCTTAATGCTTCTGTTTCACTTAAATCAGGATTACTTATGGAGAGCTACTCAGCGATCGCATTCTGAATTGATCATTCACGTTTCTACTTTTGTAAAGGACTAGTCCCCTACTGGTTTGCCGTCCATGCAAGTAAAGGCTGGAACATACATTGACGGACTGCGCAGAGTTTCCGCATTTAAAATCCAACTTATAGATATCTGTTGACCCGACGGACATACCTCAAAAACATCAAGCGTTGGCAGATTGTCCCCCCAATGAAGTACTACGGGAACGATCTGCCTAGTTCAGTTAGGTGTAGCAAATCCCAGCGTTTCGCCTTCCACCCCAACTATAAGCGGTTTGCTAAAATGGGATACGCCTTCGACGCACATAACTTTGCTTTATTCGAGTTCTCCTGAAACCAGGTCGTTCTCACACGATTGGCTACACGTACTCAGGATGAGTGATCCACTTCACGGAAAACAATAATGTAGCAGCAGCATATCAGCAGTTCAGCCGGAGACGTTCACATCACGTCGTCAGTTCGTGTGAATTCAATCACAGTGTTCATCACTGAACTGTGTGGTGCACGTGCTAGCAACGATATCCATATGTTGGTAACCAAAACCGCGCAGTGTAACTGACGGTGATCTCCTGATAGACGGAGAATATCAAGGGAAGCATGATGAGCTGATTCCGGCAAGGAGGATTTTCCATCGAATAGCCTAGTCACTTGGCTGAATGCAGAAACCGAAATGCCGGCTACTTATTTGCTTGATTTGTATAAGTAAGGAACCATAACCACCAAATACATATTGAATCCGTGTAGTTTAAGTTACCAACAATCTCACGGATTGCACAGCCGCAGTTGATCTTTGCTCGTTTGAATAAGCTAAGCCAGATTAACTTCCAAACGACCAAAACTTATACTGGTTACATCGCGAATCAGTAGATTAGTGGCAGCCTTTGTGAGATGGTAAGCAACAGGACAATAGTTAAATATACACTGAGATACAACCACAAACTGTCGGAGTGTAGTGAGATACGCAATTCGTACATGTATGTCTGTCATGTTGCTTTACCCATACTGTCAACTTAGGTGGTTGCTGTTGACTTGAGGTTGAACGTGACAGCTGGCCAACAGTCCATCACACCGATCAACTACTGTCTGAATCCAAACCAGATGTTGTCACATCGTGAAACATTATCATAGGTTGCAGTGCTCCGCGTACTCCTTACATCTGTGACCTTCCGAATCAATCCGGTTCCAATGGTTGATGTGATTTTACACATTTTGTGGCATAGTTGTTACTAACTGAGCACGTTAACGAAGCGGCCAAAGGATGGTACCTTTTTAGCAGCGGAAAGTTTTTGTGATGATCAACACTCACCTGCTGTATCGTATATCGGGGAATGGCTGATATACAGGAGGTATCCTTCTCCGGCTGAGTAACGGGAGTGCTGGTGCGAATAAATCGGAGTTCTAGCGATGGTTATTAGTAGAATGGATTCGGGATCACTTCTCTCATATAAATGACCCACTTGCCTCGTCATAGCCTCGACCCATGCAATTGCGGAAGTCTGCTGAAAATTATGCAAAATCGAATTTTTATGAAAACTTTCGAAACGTGGAGAGAAATGAAACAATCCGACGATCCAACAATGGTCGAGCAGCTTAATGAACATGTTGAGTGTAGCTGTTGAATCCAATGGCGCGCATCGGCTTCGCGTGTCTTCATGCAAGAAGCCATTCACTCAGAGGGGCTTGTTGACATGTAGCGCGTCGGTTTATATCCCGTTATGGATCAATTCTCCACGTGTTCTCCGCGGTCGAACGTTAATTTGAATTTAAAATTTACAACCCTGATATCGCTCGTCAAACGTATAAGGTTGATAATCAAACAACTAAAGCTACACCTTGACAACCTCACACTGTAGACAGACTCGGCCACTGTGTTAGAGTGCTTGAGAAACATATGTTAACGCCTTTTCACATTTGTAGCCAACCGCAGTAAAACACTTTGCGACTGCACCCAAGGTTGTCAGTGGCGACACGATTCGTATGAATTAAACTTGACGGACATGGCTTTGAGAGAAATCTTCGATGCTTGCTCTCAAGAAATACACACGCAGTGAGGAGTTGAGAATTCGTGACCACCCGACAAGTTGCTCATGTGTTTGTCGTATGTGAAGTTTGTTTTTCGCGTTATTCACATTGCTACACTATACTCCATTCAATATCATTGTTAGTGCGTTTTATAAATTACTTTATTTGCAAGGTTCCCGGTCGACGGTATTCCATCATACTGGGGCCCTTGCGTAAGTTTGAACTGAACCTGGCATTTGAATCCATCATTCGACTGCAGCAGTAGAGCGCCTTGAGTGAGAACTGTACACAACATTCAAAAGGCCGATAAGATACGCTGGTCAGACTAGAGATTGTCGGCGTATAGAGTGGAATGGTTTATGCCGGGCTATCTCAGGGCATTCGAATGATGATTCTACTGCCCATTTGGGTTGTCACTCACATGGTCATCAGAAACTACCATTAGAATGCTGGTAACAAGACAGCTAGTCACGAGTAATGGTCGATCTGATGGAGGTTCGGGATTTTCGATGGCATGACTAGTGTGTCCTGTGCGCTGCTGAAATATACTATATGTAACATTTTCACAGCAAAACCGTTGATCACACAATACCGGTGACTCCTCGTTTCATTCTGGGGTGTGGTTAATTTTGGACGTCTGGAGCGATTGTGATAGACGTGACCTCCTCTTCATCCGTTCACGGACAAGCGCTATACATTTGGAAGTAGTACAGTCGATAAGTACGAACACATTTCCAACGGTCCTCATGGAGTTCGTTAGCCGGTGGTGTGTGTTGGATGTCATGTACGACGCTAACTGTTTCAGCTTCGTTGGGAGGATTAGAGCTGAGGGGAGATTCACGTACGTTTAATGAAGACAACATCCGTTGGACTCTGAAGGTTCACGGTTACGATTGGCACGTTAATTTTCTCTCCGGACGAAACGTGATGGTTGAGGAATTTGACCTACTGGTTGCAAGACCGCAACCCGTAGGCGCACGACAAAAGGCCGTTCTCCCTGAATGCACACATGACGGTCGATATCCCTATCAATTCCTGCGGCTGTTGAGGAAAAAACAAGCTGGAGGTGACGAACATTAACCTCAGGCGTATTGCGACCGCACACATCGAAACTGCACAAATGCGGCTGGTGGATTTGCGTCAAACACATTGCCGTCTTCTTCCCATCGTAGAAAACTTGTCATTATGTGGTCATATAGTGTCTACACAATTCTGTAAGGCGATTGTCGATCGTACGAAGAGGACTTACATCGGCCGTTTGCAGAAGTCAAGTGAAAAGCTTGCTGAAGAACCAATTCCACTGGATCCCAGTAAGTATGTATTGAACTGTTCTTCAGTACAGTTGAATTCTTTGCAATTAGAAGCCTTAGCTCTGGGTCTAGATTATATAATACCATCATATAAGCCTAACCGTATTTATGTTGAAGCCCAGTTTGAGAGCCTAATTGACCAGTTATCAGATCTTCAGCCAACTACTGCTGACAACTTAGGTTGGTTTAAAACCAAACTCACCGATATAGCTAATGGGTTTATCATGACTCCGATCAACGGCCGGTGCGCTGTTACAAAACAACACCTACAATCACTAAGAGAACTTAAATAAAAAAATGTAGTAATACTCAAGCCAGATAAGGGCCTTGGTGCAGTCATTTTAGACAGGGACACGTATGTGCAGAAGATGCTGTCAATATTAGAGGACCGAACAAAGTTTCACAAGATAGACACAGTGGACAACGTCACCGAAGTAGAAAATCGCATAGGACGGCATCTTTAACTTCTCTTACAACTGCATATAATCGATGAAGTGACGTACAAATCCCTTAAACCAGGTGGGTCGTCAACACCTCAGCTCTACGGCCTCCCTGAAACACACAAGTCCGGAATGCCTCTTAGGCCTATCCTGGCAATGACTAATTCTCCGTACCATAAACTGGCACGCTGGTTAGTCACTATCTTAAATCCTTTAAGACAAAAGTTTCAGGCATATTCCATTAAAGATTCTTCCGAACTGATCAGTGACTTAGATAACATCAATCTTGCTAACGAGTTGATGTGTTCCATAGACGTTCAGTCACTGTTCACGAATGTCCCGTTACATGAGACTATTGACTATATTTGTGAGCTCATTGAAACGAGTCACATTACTTTACCTCTGCCTAGCGATATTCTTAGGGAAGCCTTATTGTTATGCACTGAAAACGTCAGCTTCCGTTTTCTTGATCGGTGCTACCGCCAGATAGATGGGGTAGCCATGGGAAGTCCATTAGGGCCAATCTTAGCTGACTTTTTCATGTTAAAGATCGAACAAGAGTTAGCCGGAGACATAGCGAGTCTGTCACATTACAAACGCTACGTTGATGATACACTAATATTCAGTCGGTCCAAACAGGCAATAGATAACCTAGTGCAGCGCTTAAATAGTTGTCATCCCAATCTGAAGGTAACGTGTGAATTTGAGACTGATAATTGTTTGCCGTTTTTAGACATACTCATAAGTCGCCGGGAAGATGGCTCTATCAAAAGAGGTGTTTATAGGAAATCCACGTGGTCCGGTCAATACCTCAACTTTAGTAGTTTCACGCCGGTCCATCAAAAGCGCGCAATAGTGAATACACTATTCACGCGCGCAAGACGAATCTGTACACAAGACAGTCTTGTGGAGGAATTAGAGTTGATCACGACTGTACTACAATCAAATGGTTACCCAAAATGGTTCATAGAAAGACACAGTAGGCCGAAACCGCCGTCCGAACCGGTGGTCACTGTAAGAAAGAAGAAGGTATATATAGAATTGCCTTTTAAAGGCGATTATAGTATGCATGAAACAACACAAAGACTGGTCAATTCAATTAAACGAGCATTCAACGCAGCCGAACTTTGTGTACTAGCTCGAACGCAAAAGTTGCCTGTGCCTCCAATCAAAGGAGATCAACCTGTCGGTGCCACCTCACACTGTATCTACCAATTTACATGTAACTGCAAAAAAAGTTACATAGGCAGAACCGAGAGGTTTTTGATTTCTAGAGTGAAGGAACACTTGCCTAAATGGGTACAGAACTCAGTATTACCGAAGAACGGCAATGTTGTTGAAACACGCAAACAACCAGCGTCCGCAATCGCAAGACACATCCTGACCACTGGTCACGTGATCCGGCTTGTGCATTCAGAATCTTATTACGTCATCCCAGCTCAAGATTCTTGCGGTTTGCTGAGGCTATTGCAATCAATCGACTGAAGCCGGCCCTGTGTGTTCAGAAACAATAGTTCGTGAACTTGACCCTGCCTTGGACTTAGTGACCTTCCCTAACACATCAATCGACTATCCACCCAACCCACCCCTAAACTGTTCGATATAAAAAAACCGTTTCATGTTGTTGTAAATTTGGTACTGATGAGTCAATACGAAATGCTTGCATCTACCAGTTTTTGTGTTCTAACGGTGTTGTTCAAACTCCTGAGGGGAACGAACTGTTTTAAATTTGAAACAGAATAGTAAAAAGTGCCTGCAATCCTCTCAGCGAGATGTACCACACAACGAGAGTGGCACGATTAGGAGCGACATAAGTTCCATGTGTCACATATAACGGGTTACATGTAGGGGCGTAGCCAGTTAGTGAGCATCAGTGAGACGGGAACTAGTTCACGATAAACACCCAACCAATACCTACATGAACGTTGGAGAACAATGCTGGTTTCGGTAGCCTATGCTAGATTAACTGCTTGCATTGAGTGTTTCAAGATTGGTGTATGTTGTACAGATGGCCAGTGATCACGCTGCATGTCTATAGATATTCCCCTGTTGTTGCTTTCTCTTCATTTTGCATTGCGAATCTTTTTGGTAGTGATTGAGAGCTAACCTTGCATAGGTTAATGCAACCATTCAAGTTATGTGCGCGACAAATCATCTGTGCCACGAACGGTCACCCTGATATATTAATAAAGTTTTGTATCGGTTACTTGTGCAACTTTGTTTTTACGTAGTTTTCTCTCCTTACTTTCCATTGCCAAGCATTCATTTTTATATATCCGGGCATCATTCACGCTCAGTTGCGTCGCCGTTACGCAACTGTTGCATTTCATCAAACTCCCATGAACCGTCACATTGGGTGTTTTTACTCACCCGAATAACAGAGCTAGAACCCGAACGTTGTGTGTTTAGCTGTGCGTAGGTTGACTAAAATAATCAGACCTACCACTCAAGATGGATGAATAGAACGTCTTAAGAATTCTGATCGGTGAGTGATTCTCGCGTGTGATGGCGGCTTGAGTTCCACCAATGCTATGCGATGGAAACCAGCAGGCGTACGCAAGTTGAAATTTGAAATTGTAACAGGGCGTGCCGTTGTGTTGTTGACGCCGTTTAACTTTCGTTCCTGTAAGTTGTGTGCATAGCATACTGGGCCTCTGGTTAATGCTTAATGGTGCTGTTTCCTCTCACAGAACTGTTGGCGGAACCTCTACCGATGAATAGCGCCATAATTCACTGTCTCCATGTTGCTCCGACGTTGGTTCGCAAGTGCAACGGACAGTCAGAATACAAACGACCGGTTTGTATGTTACAACAGCACATGCAGATTAACAAGTAGGTCACATTACTCACAATGAAAAGTAGCAGTAGAGTGTCGCCAGTATTTTGTTTCAGATGGACCACTGAAGTCTCGAGTATTTCTATCATTATTATTCCGCCTCATAGGTTTGTACACGGAGATGGATTTTCGTTGGGGTAGTTGATAAAATATATTACACTGTGCAATGGTATTGCTGTAGAAGTGAGCACCAAAATTACAACCAGCTAATATAAAAAGTAGCAAAGAAAAGTGTACGGCAGGTTCTGTACGACCGAGTCCTGCAGGTTTACCACGTTTCTCAAACGATATTTTGGACTAAGTATAACATGGTTTCGATTAATGAAAACACCACTAAAATGAAGTATGTAGATCATAAATTTTGTTGGGGCTTACTTACAGAATTGTCTTCAGATGTCTTAGCACATAAGCAATGGGAGAATTTCCTGCGACCCGTTTGCATTCTACACGACCTCGACTAACTCAAACATGCTCAATAGACTATATGGGAAAGTATATATGTAACGTGTTTGTAGAAACTGAGGCATCTATATCACAATTTTGTGAGATTTTAGTTCGCATGTGCCAAGATTTGCCCCCATTGGACCACCTTACTGATGGATCCTTAGGACTGTTACCTAAAGTATCATTGGTTGAAACCTACTCTTCGAAATATCCGAAAGCATAGGTTACTATGTTTTGCAATATAGATGTCATAGCCCTATTGTCATTTTTGCAAATGAATTTTGTCAGACAAGCTATGCAGCTCACACTTTCCAACAGAGCTCACTTAAAGAACTGCATTCGAGTGTCTCAGTACATAGGCATTGGAAGTAATTCCTGCAACTCGGATTTCTAATCTAGCCAAAGACCTTGTATGGAAGTTTGGTTGGCCGTTGTTCCACCTTGCTTTTACTTGGAGGTGTTCAATAACGATGGAAAAATACTTGTTGCTATTAATAAAAACATCTTGAAATAATCATCACTTATTGCCCGTAGTTAAAAATACTGATACTCGAACATAATCCATTATCAAATAATCAATTCAACGATTAGATACATCAAGGATGCAATCTTGACCGCGAATCTTGGTGAATAACCTCATCTTACTCATTAAGACAACATTCTACTGGATGCGTCTGGGTCATATTTTGCTGGTGTTGCGTACCAACTGGCTGCACTTTACGGTAATGAAACACGTGAACAATGAAAATGACGTTGTGTGGATGTTATGTTCTTTATTCTCGGAATGATGAATGATGGTAAACGCGGAATATCCACGTTCTTCCAGCTGTTCTTGGTTGGTCAATCCATCTTTCCGAAAGAAGCGCGAAAACATTCATCCATCACGTATACCCCGGGTAATAAGATAGGTCATTCACCGTGCACGCCCTGCCTAGATTATTAATATCAAGATATATGTAACAAAGAAGCTGTCCCCGTTGATCAAGCAAAAGTTCGCCGTACAGTTTTAAATAGCATGCTCTCCAAGTCATTGTGAGTTGACGCCCTAGGACCGTTTGCTGGTTATCCCAGTGCTATTTCATATTCCTCTTGTCGATCTTGAAATTCCACGGTACACAGAAATCGTAGGCTGATGACAGATTGTCCGTTCAAATAATTTTCGTTATTGCTATTGTTGTACGCGATTTTCCTTCTTTGACTCAAGAAAGTCCGTTTATAGACTGCGCGATTGCTTACTGTAACCTTTTCTCAGACGGAAAATAGTTTCGCTGTTGCTTAAAGTGGTGTACTCTGACGCTGGAATATTCCGGTTTTGGTAATACACACGGAACATTTTGGTTGGCATAAAGCACTTATCTACCTGCATTGTGGGTTAGTTTCATTGTTTAAATGTAACGCACGGTTAGTTTATGTACAGCACCATTAGTAATTGAAACATCCAATGAATTCCGTGTGGAATTACAGATTGAAAATCAGCTGGCATTTAACATCGAATGTCTCATCACATCACTAGTTGATGTTAATTTTTCGAAGCTATGCCGGAACAAAAACAAATCCACATAAGTTTACCATCAGCAACTTTCAGGTTACCAACAATACGGCTAGTTAAGCGTGTTAGTTTTCATAATTTACAGCAGTGCAGTTAAACTTGATTTCGAAACTGAATTTGATTAGGTACAACAGTTATTTTCCCACGCAGGTATTAGCTGGACATGAGAAGAAACACGCATTGTGTGCAATATATGTAATGTGTATGTCATTGGAATGCTAAGATAAAAATAACACAAATACCCCGAGCAAATTCAAACCTGGATAATTGCTACCGAATTAACAGTGAGCAAGCCTGTTGGTTAGGGTTTTTGCCTGTTGGAGTAAATGTGGACTATGTCTGTTCAGCTTATGATCGATAATTTACAAGACACCTACATTAGCTTCATGTTGTCCGAGCTATTAAGTCAGTTAGATGATATCTGCGGACGTGCTCAAGCGCATCCACAAGCACTAGTCTGGTATGGTGCAAAATGGCAGTCACAGAAAACAGCCGTACTGCGTGACCACTATTGTCACGGTTAGGAAGCACGCAGGTGGAAGGTGAATCGACAGAACTAACGATAGCAATTACTGTCAGCTTACACAAATGGTTCAGCAGTTCAATGCGCCGAAGTGCCAGTGGGACAGAACTGAACCCTTCAACTGCGAATATAGACCGTTTCGAGGAGACTGCTACGGCTGTGGTGACAACGGACATTGAAGAGAGCACAGCATAAGGAGGGATATATCAGTGAAACGGTCCATGATAGCTCTCAGTTAGCAAGTCGGCTTGTGTTGGGAGCCGATGAGAGGTGGCTATGCATACAGGGTTTGAAGTTGACGGGAAACTAGAATAGTGCTCCACCGATTCAAAGGCGGCTATTTCACTGATTACTTCTGGAAATGGGCAAAACCAAGAACTCACATGTCTACTTGTGAGAACCCTTGAGGACATAACCTGCTGGTTAGTGGCATGAAAACATGTGGAGTGTATATTGGCAGCCATATCACGAAGCACCGTTTAATTGTGTACAATGAAATCGGGCAATCCTTATTCCAGCTAATTCCCTCGCTCCAGCAGATGTCGCCATTATTTTCTGTATAATACAACAATTTGTGCCATGGTTACAATTTGAAGATTACCATCTCCAAGTCCGCAGCTGTTCACGGAAGCAGATGTTTGTAACTACCTAGGAGACTTCTAGGAAGCGGCCGACGTAATTACATTCATAACCAGTTGGAGGCGAATCTCCTATGGATGTATCCCAAGTGCAGGACAAATTGGGTGGCGGAAGCTCGACTAGAGGACCAAATGAAACTGGAAAGGTTAGCCGCGACTTATATTTTCGTCGCGAGGATCGCGAGTCCTGATGTGTCGTCCACACCATGACAATATGACCAGAGTTGCATTACAATACACAACCATACACATGGAGTAAACGTCACTAGCAGTTTGGAAGCGGCGTAAAATTGTCTGCAACTCAAGTCCGAAACGTATGAAAGAATTGGCTGACACAGCTTGACGATTGCCAGCAGAATGCCCCAGAATATTAACTCAGTGGAAGCGAACAAACCAGGTGACCCGGACTACCTCCAAGTGGCGATGAATGAACAAACACAGAGTGGTGGTTTCAAAAGAGAAACAGATGGAGAAATATCACGCAGCCTGTGCTACTTACGCCTTCGATTTGAATACTGGCGAAGATTTTATACACTGAGCTAAGAAATCCCTAATCAAAAATAAGTTCGCCTGATTCATTTCGGGAAGGTGAGCTTGGTAACAGGTGTTATCGACAATCCAGACAATTTTAGAAATAAGTAGTAAATGGTTTGATTGACATCGTGGTCAGGACTTCATTGATCAGGCCAAGGTCAGAGACGTTCCTTCAGCCTTTTTCAATAGTCATCAGAACGGTGGGTGGAATTGTTATCAATGACTTTCTAACGTGTGATGACATGCTCGAACAGCTTTCTGTTTTTTTTTTGTGTCAACGCATGCCAGACAATGCTGGAAAACGAATTTCTCAAACGTTCTGACGCTATATTTTATTTGATCCATGGTAAGCCTATAGTGGATTTGATGTGGTTTACTGATGAGGAAACGCAAAAGGCAGAATTAATCAATTAAAGCCAGGGTACCGAAACTTATCGTTGAGTTAAACGATGTGCGGTTTCCGAGAACTGATCAACGAAATTCGTGAACTTTGAGGCGATTATGAGCGGTTTGAGCATGAGACCCCAATCGAGTTAAAACAAATTGACCATCCCGTTCTAGACGGAATGAGAGGTACTTTCTGGATTCAGCGGAACAGCGAGGGCTACTGGCTTGTAATGACAGATAGTGTCAATAGTTAATTGCTGGCGTACCAACAGTGCCACCTGTTCAAGTGCATAAAAGCACTGGAGCGTTTGTGAATCAAGAAATTTTGCGCAACACCGTACTGCAAAGGGTTTGGATTGGACGAACGCATCGATACGAAGTCAACCAGTAACTCGCAGAAAGCTACGGCCAATCATTGTCAACAACGCGAACAGAACGCTATGTCAACGCGGGGACTAATCAGGATGGAACTCTGCTCGAGCACCGTATTTTGTTACAACGAGCGTCCGATCAAACAAGTCGTTTACGTACGTCAGGCGTTGAAATAAACAAGCTGCAAGCGGAGTCCAGCCGATCAATGGGAAAGGTGAAGCGTCGGCGCCAATTGTATTTTCCTTTTTCCTGACGCGCTTTTTCTATAAAATAACC
Organism: Paragonimus skrjabini miyazakii; assembly: GCA_014338405.1. Classification (NCBI taxonomy): domain Eukaryota; kingdom Metazoa; phylum Platyhelminthes; class Trematoda; order Plagiorchiida; family Troglotrematidae; genus Paragonimus; species Paragonimus skrjabini miyazakii. The sequence continues at coordinate 51,431 of JTDE01003204.1, read as the reverse complement.
AATGAGAACTCAAAACATCGAGATGTGCTTTGTGTCACGAGAACTGACTTTCGTTTTCACGTTCGAAAGGTAGCGTTTTCAAACTATACTACACTCAATCAAACTTTGACAGAAAGTACGAATCTGTAGCTCAAAGGATGATTACTGACAAGTGGACAGAACTGTGAAGAATTGTTTTTGATGTTTTCGTTGTCTCACCGCTTTCCGCAGCGAAGAAAAACGGGGAAGTATCTGTTAGAGCCAATATGTGCGTACATAGTCAGATTGCCAGAAGTTCAGAAAACGGCTCCTGGGTAGGCCAACATATGAGTATGCGATACTGAGCGGGGGATTGGTGGCTAACCACTCAGAACATAAAAAACACGCAGAGGATTTGCACGTGGTAGTCAGCTGCGGAAATGTATTGTCGATGTTCTGTGCGTAAACATGGGTCACAGGTTAAGTGCGTAGAACGACGGAGTCCGGATGCAACGCAACCTGGATATGCTATTGTCTATGAAGGTGGGGTGCCGTAAGTAGTGGTGAAACTTCGAAGCACAAAACGACAGAAATAATCATTGAGTTCAAGTCATCCATTTTCGTGAATCGCATCGAATACCCGATCGTAAGAAAGTGCACGCCACATTTATCGGTCTCAACGAGACTAGGTAGTAGAGCGCGGAATTAACAAAGTGAATCCAAGGTTATCTTCCTGCAACTGGAAAACTGTTAGCAAGAAAGAGGGATATGTTGATGATGTGCGCTAGCAATACACTGAAACCACTACCCAGAAGTCAAACATATGAGAGTACTTCGCCATCCGATGTAATAGAATAAACTATTCAGGGACTGTCTAAGACGCCCTGGCATGAAAATGTGAATTCCGTACAAGAGTTTGACGAAAATCAAGAACACTTCTATTTTTGTGAATAGACCATCCAAGATACAGTACGCTTCTTTAAATCACAACAAGTATATATGTTTCAGCCGGTCATGTGTCGCTTCACTAGCCAGGTATCGGTCAACTGAGCTTCACCCTCTGGATAGGAATTCTCTATGCACACAATGTATTTACGTTCCAAACAAGAAGAAAGTTGCAAACAACCTGAAGCTAAAATTATCACTTTAAAAGCGAAAACTTAGGTATGCCTCTTCCATGCAATTGGTGTTGAACAAAAGAACTGAGAGTGCTCTCTGCTCTTCGTATTGTCAGTGCATAGAGCATAAGGCATCAATTTGGATGTATGCTGCGTATTTCATATACTTTTATGCGCGAATTTCAATATCCGTGACATTTCGCCGCTTCTTTTGCTGGCTTGAATCCCACGGAAGCCGTGATTTTCCGAAATTATGTGGAATACATTGGCGGATAACTATAAAGTACACACGTCCTGGTGACAACAAACTAAGGAACTATTGGATTAGAATTATTTTTCTTGGCGAATGACAATGTAAACGAAATTCAATGTACCACAATATTCTAGGCTACTTAAACCATCACACAACACAGAGTTAACCAAGCGCAGCTTATGTGAGTCGTCGTTCTACGTGACTACAGTTTGCTGCATGAATTTCATAGTATTTTGTCGTATATTGTAAAATATACGCTCACTTTGGCGAAGGAATCTATGCAGAATGCTTTAAATCATATTTGATAGAAGCTGAGCACAATATTATTTGGGACAATTCTGAAACTCCTGCTCTGACAATGCTTTACAGCTGAACAGTAAGATCATAATTTGTAAGTGCAGAGTGATAGCTTTTGTCCTATTTCTAATAAAGTAGTTCAAACGACGAATCACAACAAGTGTCCGAGTGGTTCTGCAACGCGTTGTCAGTCTAACAATACTTGCATCCAACGCCTAGGTTCGTTCCAGAGTACGAGTTTCAGGTGTTTTCTACGAAGTCACACTGAAACATCGAGAAGTCATGTTGGTCGTGTGTAACTATATTTTTAGCGACCATGTCTGCGCTTGAACATTTATCACGTTTTCGTTCACAGAGGCTGCCTGACATTCTGGCTTGTACAGTTATATGCGAATTTGCTGAAACAATTTTCGTGTAAATCTAGCATACTTCCATTAGGTCGTATACCCCGCATTCAGATAGGTTTTCCATTCAGTCAACCGAATACCATCTTACTCACGTTGTTTGACATGTTCAGTGATTTTTAATTTCCAGTTAACTGACATATAATGATTGTGAGTCATTGACTTGAGGCAAAAGAACTGCTGAAGTAACTCTTTAGCAAACAATCAAACAAACTCAGTGCTACTCGAAGGCGAGCATTTCTAAATGGCCGTGTGTGCTGAATCAATCTTGATTAGTGTTATGTCTGTGAGTCGGTTGATTCATCAGCAAGTGGATCGTAGACCAAACAAGGAACACAACTCCAGCCTAGGGATGCTCCTAGAACGGATCCGATCAGATCGTCTATCTGAGTACGGAAGGTGCAATCGGCTGCGAGGTATCAACCACTCGGTTACAAAACTTCTATATGCGGTAGAACGAGAGCGGAAATTTGGAGTGTATGTAACAGGACATTTGTGGTGGATTCCCAGGCTGGAGATGCGAATATTTAAACACTCAGCAGAGTACCTCAATGAGGAAAACAGGCACGTCCACAAACCCTCAACGATCGGACGGCGGACAACGGGGGCATTCGGACGAGTCATCGCCCGACAGGATCAAATCAGCGGGCAATACCTGGCAGGCAAAATAGAATGGACGACGAAATATGAGTCTCGATTATTCCAACACTCGGTGGGATATTTCGACGTCACCGTCGAAAACGATCAAAGCCCATTATGGCTAGATGGAGAACAACACGAGCAACCGGAGAAGCCATCGCACAAAACGGATTCGGACCAATGAACGAAGGATGGTAGGCGAAAAACCCCGCGATATACGGCGCTGGTCGCACACCCAAACCGGGCAAAAGTGCACACATTGGACGTGCATATTGCACATTGGACGCCTTTTTGCTATAATATGTGAGAGACTGTACTTTCATTTTATGAGTTGGATTCTGCCCAAGTTGTTTTTGTCAAAGTAATCGCGTGAATACTAAGTAATAGAGTCCAAATTGGTTTGTGGTATAAGTTCTAAACAGCAGGTGTGGAATGTTGACTCTGAAAACTCGCCAAGTGGTCCGAAACAAACGAAGGCATCTACATGGACAGGTACACTCACGTAGTACTGCAAATCCTAGCCACTTGGGTGGGAAACACTGCCATTCCATAAAACTGTAACATTATCACCAAACGCAGATTGTGAGATTCCACTGTTCACAATTGTGTTCTGAACCCAAGTTTCTTTCGCCCGAGTTGTAAAATTTCCATTGATGTTATACGACGTCGAAGAATTATTTGACCAACCTAAAGCAATTTATGATAGTTGCTCCTCGTCAGAATTTAAGGATACCGATATGAACGCGTCTAGCCGTCCACTCGTCAAATTTTCAACAGATTATCTGTCCGGAAGGAAGATCACCTACTACATTGATTAGTTTATTATAGGCCGTCTGGCTATGAACACACTTAAACTCGCCATCTGAGATAATGAAGCCGAAATGGAGAGTTCATCGGGTTTGGGTGAACAGATACACAGTAGATCAATAACACAACCCCTGGTCGCCTACTTTGTCTGATAACCATTTCTTGCATTTTCGGTTGCTTAGTTTAGTGAGCCCAATCGTCTGCTGCTTAATTAATGTCGTTCGAGAAAGGCTTATTTTATGTCGCTGCATAACGTTGAACCTAAAGTTGGCTTTTCGAGTTTACTCTCATTTATCTGCCGTCTAGCAAGAAAAAACGTTGCAATTGTTAACACTCTGTGAATGATATACCGCTGATGGGTGGTTGAGGAAATACTTACAGGCAAGCTGAAAATTTCTTGTCCAGAAATATTTCAAGTCAGTCTCCGTCAAAAGATTCGAATTTCTCTTCTGTTGGTAATTATCAAACTTAGATGCGGTCGGCACAACAGCGGCGAAATGAATCTGTTGATCATTTCTATGAAGTTGTATGTTCACCACCGTAGATATGTTGTAGTATAGTGTTGTTATGCTAGTTTTATCAACGTCAGATGGTGTAGTAAATTTATCGAGCATAGGATGCGACGTCACTTTGTTCGAACGTATGCATGTTGAATGTGCTTTGCCTAGGAATACCGGAGCATGATTACATATCAAAATCATTGATTGAGCACATATCATATATGGAAGTGAGAAATTTCACGTACGATCTAGCGGCATATTGGCAAAGTCCGGAAAAAGTTCATATCACTGAAAATTCGGGCATGGGCTTACCGGAGTTTCAAAGTTTCAAAATAACCAGCAATTCGGATTAACATGCTCAGTCTGGTGAGCCGCTAGTTGACAGGCAACGATACTACTCATCAAAACTCATCAAAATTGCAGTGCGGCAAACAAACTCGATCAAAGTGTTTCTAACTTACAATCTTCTGTTCTGGTTGTGGACCTACTTGTGCAAACCGACAATTCAGATAGGGTAGTGACACTGATGTGACTGACTTCGTTAATCATCCGTTCACTGTTTATGCTCTCAATGATCTCCGTACAACATTGTGATGTAGATGAGGTGTACTTAACTAGGTAACAGGTAAATTGAAACGCATCTGTATGCTGCAATGCATTCCCATCAAAGTTTCATTTGATCACGCTGTTTTCGCAGTCGTAAACCCGTGTTGTGTGATTAGTTTTGTCGTGCACAAAACGATCGATTGGGTATTCCATAGAAGATGCTTATGTACCACATACGTACATGGCATAAGATTCCACGAGTGATAAATCCTTAAAATTAGTCTGTTCGTCAGTTTCGCTCACACGTATTTGCACACCAGTTTGCATGCATATCTAAATTGGATGATTTCCGATCAAACCTTACCGAGGAAATTTGTCAATTTGCTAGCGTTAACATCGCAGCACAGCTGTGATTCTGCCGCTGAAGTGTAAACAAACATGTTAAGCTGTCAGTTTGGTTTTACATCACTAAGCTAACGTACCACCTCAAGAAGGAGATATCCCATCTGACTTCAAGCTGATAGGGCAAACTTCCGTTTCGTCTTCAACGTTCACTGTGTTACGTACGTTCCTTCTCTAAACGTAATATAACCGACAAATTTTATAAATGAACAGGTGAAAATTTACAATGAATTGCTGTTCATGTTGCTTCTCACTAGATCATGCAACGATCGTAGGAACGTTGAAGCCCATGGTGAGGAACGTACAAATGCGCGACACAGAACAACTGTCTTTATAGACCATGCATAAGCGATGATATATTTATGCGCAAACACAACCCTGCAGCATTCATCTGTGTCAACATCTTTTTTGGTATTCATCAGTAATCTTTAGATAAGTTAACAACCAGCAGCAATAATCCAGAAATCAAGCTAGTGGTGAATCGTATTTTTAGTCCCATGTCCTTTGTGTTGTTTTGGTCGAGGATGGAGCGATGGGAGCATTCTGACTTGAGTTGACTAGATGTTAGGCAATGTGTGTTACAAATACTGGTTTGGTAAAAGTCCATCAGAATCATGAAACTATTCTCTGTGTAACGTTTTTGTTTTGTACGTTTCCATTTTGAACCATCCTTTATTTGGTGCATTCAGTAGGAATTCACATATCGTTAAAGTTAAAGGAGCTAGATTCCCTAAGCAATTTGATAATCGTCATTTAAAGGCATGTTGCATGTTTTGAAAAAACGCATCAATTTCAGAAAGCGATGGTTAGGAATTATTTTTCGCACTGTTCACGCCGAAATTTATCCAATAATGTTCGATAACCGTTTTACAATAATGTCTTATCGTCAGGTTTGTCCGGATTCCACAGCTGTCTTCGTTGACCTAGCCAGGCTCGAACGTGTGCATCTCTGCGGACTAAAAAGATTTGACTGCATTACTTCAGTTGTAGTCAGTGTTTCGCTGATCTCAGTTGACTCTACCAATACGATCAGGTCGCATAGTGGCATTAGCGACATGGAGCGGCCGTAGGTATCTAGCAAACGTTTAGCTTTACAGTGATCAACCGGTAGTTCAGATCAGGTCGCACGCGGAAAGCTTTAAATAAATGGACACTTGCTCACTGTCACTTTAATGGCAATATATCCAGTCAGTACTTGTTCACAGTAGTAAGGTAGTTCTGGTTAGAACATTTTCATTGATTACTCAGCAAATTTGCTTCACGTTTAAAGCACATCCTTTTCCAATATCCGAATAATACGTTCAGAGATCTTAAACTCATTTTTCCGTTTACGTATGATATTGAGACCATATGCTGCTGCATTGGTGTGACATAGAGAATGCAGTGTTGTTGAATGACTGTAATGTTGCTAGACTGGACGCTGTTGAAGGCACATCCATTCGAGAGCGCCATCTCTTACTGTACCCTTCAAAATATCAACTCAAACAACAGTGTCACGAGAACTTCTTCTTCACCATATTTAGCTGACATTAACACACACGTGAAAGATGCATGCAGCGGACCAATGAAAACCAGTAGAAGGAACGTGTTCTCTGCTAAGTTCCTCATTTTTGACCAACCCCGGAATGGAGAATAAAACTTCCAAGCAATTTCAAGCGATTTGTTCGAACGGTTCTAGACAAAAATGTTTTAAACAAAACATGAACAAAAATGGTCCAGATTTACTTAGTTGGACGCTGTATTGATGAATCAAACGAGACGAGCAAACGAGAGTTTCGATTCACTGCTGAGAGAAGAGTGACTTCTCGACAACCACTGATAAGGGGATGAATGAACAAAGCCAATCATTGAGTTGAATATCAGACGAGTGATCGCAACTTCTACACGGATACTCTGTATATGATAGTGGTTTCAAAATGTTTTCACAATTTGTGTAGCACATATTGTATCATCGTTAATTAGTTGTAGGTACCAACCACGTCTCTACTAGTTGGATTGAAGTGGCGCAGATACGATCATGCCCATCACATACGACTGTTGACCGCAGTTGAAATCTGGGCAACGAGAATCACATTCACCGTTCGTCAGATGGGACGCATGGGAATCTGGAAATGTACACCTAATCAACGAGTACGGCAATATTTCTTGCCTAAACGAGATTGTTGATTGAAGGTGTACTTGCGGCAATCGAACCGCTGCCACACACTTCATGGTAGTCATCGATCATAAGGTATTCTGGGATTTTCCTCGACTGTCTATTCTCATCGGTACTGATGATGCCTAGAGTTCACGATACACGTTACTGTTTCTCTTGCCCGGCAGTCCGAATGATATACAAAATGTCGGTAAGCCACTGTGGCCATTACTACTTCCATCATAATCTGATCTTGCCCAGAAGGATGTTGATGGCGCACTGCTTTCGTCTAATGAGAACATAGATCAGAGTTCAAGTAATGGTTGTGTGAAGTGTATGCATTACTGGCGAGCGCCAACAGATAAAGAAACGCGAGCCATTTATACCATCCACAATGGGTTGTTCAAAATCACCTTATGGATAGGATAGCTGAGCTCAGTAAGGATACGGTCAATGCACAGTTGATATTTGTTCATTAAGAAGCAGTGAATATACCCTATTTTCATTATTCACTTATAGATTTCTTTCAATACCAGTCCACATCTGCACACTCAGAAGACTCAGGCCGCTACTTTACTCTATGCAAACAATAGAACTAGACAGGTATAACATTCGACTATGAGAAAATTTGAAAAATCAATTCCAGTTACTGCGCATTATCAGTACGATAACCAATTTACGTATCATTTCAACTATTGCAGATGATTGAGGGCAAACTTTCAAGGACTCACGCTCTCCGCGCACGAATTTGACTGCAAATATTAAACAATATTTTGATGATTCTTTATCTGAACATGGAAGTGCTTTGATGTTTAAGAAGTTAGTTTTAAATGGAGAATTACTGTTGATGGTAACAGAGCTGAAGAACGAAGGAGGTCAGACTCGTGGTACTGTCCGCCACTGATGTTCCACTTAACAATAATTTCATTATCATTCGGATTATTATTCTTGACAAACTCTCGAATGAGTGAGAAATTTGGCACAATAACACCATAATTCAATGACTGGACCAATGCACGTAAAAGCCGTTCCGATCTGTCTTACGCACGGATAGTCAATCAGTTCACTGACTTCGAATGAAACAAACAAGAGAATGGTGTCACATTTTCCTCGTCCAGACAAATTTTGTTGGATCATTATGCGTACAAACAGTCGATGACTTCTATGTTAAGCTATATCTGCATGGCCAACCTTCACAGAAGGCAGAATGCATGTTCAAAATTTTCCCTGACAACACGTTCAGCAAAAGGAGAGTTTTCTGTTCAGTTAACTTTTACCACTCCGTCAGAACAGAAAGACGAGGTTTTCTTGAGACATGCTGCCATTTCGTTCATTTTCTTTAATGGCAAATAAGGAAGAGGTAAGTTATGCGGATCGAGCATCCGGGGTGCAACATTGAACATACACATTCAGAGTCATACAGGCTAACGCATATTCGGAACGGTGAAAGATTGATAGGGTTTCACAGGTGTTCTATGCTCACGCTGCCTGTCCCTTTTATCCGGTTTTTATGGCGGTCATGTTGTTTGATTTTGACTGATGAGTATGAATGACTAGTAACATATCTGTGAGGAAAATCTGCTATATTCAACCGTTTTTCGAACCCCGCCACCATGTGAGTTTTAAAAAAAGTCCAATCGAACGTCGCGTTGAAGATACTACATCAAGATTGGACAAACAGTCCCAATGTTACGCCTTTTGTTATTTGTTTATTTCGCGCAAAAATTCCCAGTGGTCATGAAAAATATTGTGTGGCGAACAAGCTCGTTTTCAGTGATTCATCATCAGGATTAATACACCACATTTATATCAAGAATTTTACAGGGGAATCATTAAAGGTAGTAGATGGGGAACAGGTAGTTAATCAGGTCAATTAGTTCAGTATCACGCTGCAGTCAAATACCCAATTGAACCGTGGGTCTTGACAGGCTAACAGGGTGTGGGGTTGGCCATGGCAGATCCAACGCCTGAACGAAACGTTTCTGTGCGCAAAGGGGTGGGTTGTACAGGCGACTTGCAATAGCTTCAGCTGTGGACAGAATCCTACGCTTCACTGCCCTCGACTGGGTGGCTTCGACTCGGTAGATTGAGCGAAATGCGTCCGTCACGTTGGCAGAGTCATTCGAATCCACTAGGTGAGATAGTATGACACTGTTGACAGATTTCGTTATTCGACTATTCAGTCAAGCTGGGTGGTGTTCCCGGAACCGTTCAGATAAGCGTCTGAACGTGCGGCCTACAGAACTGGTTCCACAGGAACAAGTGAATGAGTATACACAAAATGAGGCTGCAGAACCGGGCAGTTTATCTTTCAGTCATGGGCACAAAACCGGTATGGATGTAAAGTGGACACGTAATCCAACCGCGTAGAGCGTTGCACTAACTGCCCTTGTGAGCCTACGTGTGATAGTTTCAGCTAGCGTGTCACCTTTGAAGGGTAACGCGATGTGTACAGTTTTCTTTTCCGCTCGATACAACTGGCCTCTTTCAAATTTTTGTTGCATAGCTTTGTTTAAAAAACCTTTTTGTGTAGTCGTTTTGTATAAATACTGTACGCATGAAAACCAATTAATTGGCTACAGTATCATCGGTGCAAATTCTGACAGCCCTGTCCGTCAAACAGTTGATTAGGTTTCTTTTCAGGGCGAGTGGTACAAAACTATTGAAATGAATGTACTGACCATTTACGTGCCCTTTCTCTGTATCGCGTGTTGAACTGAGCCATCCACGCATCGACGCAAACGTACATCCAGAAAGCCTAGTTGATTATTCGTTTCGATCTCCAACGAGAATTGTAAAGTTTGATGCGCGGCGTTGAATTCGGCCAATAAATCAGTCGAATCTACGTTGTTATCGAGTACGCACAAGATGTCGTCTACGTATGTCCTATATTAACTACATTGGCCTGCCGTTGAACTTAATTGTTCGTTTTCTAACTTCGCCGTGAATACATTCGCGAACAGTGGTCCCAACGGCGATCCCATTGCGACACCTTCCTTCTGTCGATAAATTTCTTCGTGAAACTTAAACTGCACGTTGTCAGTGCACAGGTAGAGAAACTGTTCGAGGTCGGTCGGTGGTATCTGAATATCTATGTCAGAATCCTCGATATAATCACGTAGATAATCTATAATCTCCATCAGCGGTCCCTCCGTAAATAAAGATGCGACGACATTAAAAAACAGCGATTGTCCACTCAAGTTTATATCTTTGGTTGCATTCACCAGATCAAGTGAGTCGCGTAAGCTATGGGTCGAGAGTTTCTGCCTGACGGGATCTAGTAATTGTGATAAGTATTTGGCTAATGAGTGGTATGGAGAGTTAGACATATCCAAAATTGGTCTGAGCGTTATCCCTATTTTGTGAATTTTAATTAATCCATACAGCCTGCGAATCATGGTTCCGGTGGGTCGAATTCTTTCATATGTAGCGGAATCAATAATTGCTCTCTGTTTTTAACAACGTACAACCCATCCTCGTGCGCATAGTAACGTTTTGCCAAGGCTTTGGATCCACCATGGCCAACCCCACGCTCTGTTAGCCTGTCAAGATCCACGGTTCAAGTGGGTACTTGATTGCAGCGTGATATTGAACTGATTGATCTGATTAATTACCCGTTCCCCATTTACCCCCTTCAATGATTCCCCTGTAAACTTCGTGATATAAATGTGATGTATTTAGCCTGATGATAAATCACTGAAAAGGAGCTTGTTCACTACATAGTATTTTTCATTTGCTCATTTGTTTGTTCCGTATTGCACCAATTAACGTTGAGTTTGTGACTTCGTATGTGTCTACATGATCAATCAATGAGTGACTATGTTTCCTTCAATACTGTTGTACATCCATGAATTCGGCCTCTTGCCTCATGAATATGAACTGCTCAAAGCAAACAGTAGGAGGGCTCCTCTCTATTACTTACGTGGTAGGTTTCAATTCGAGTACGATTTCTAGGGGAATCCTAAATCCCCAACTCCGTGTATTACAATATTGCAAAGTATATCTGGTTGCTTTCCGACGACTATCCATATTGAGCAAATTCGAACAAGTTCACAGAAATATTTGTAAACAACAAAATGTATCTATGGGTATCATGGGTTGTCGGGGTCAAAGTACATCTGTAGAATGATCTCCATCTGGATTAAATTTCCAGCTATTCTTATGGCAAAAGCAGCTGTTTCGCACGAGCAGCTTACGTACAAACGTTTGCCTATAAAATCACTATACGGGAAACTTGAACACACAGGTGATGATCTCTACCCCAGTAAAAGATAGTTTGCTGATCACTGTCGTGATATTCTCCCGGTTTATATATGCGGGCATCTTGGACCCTTTCCACTCTTTTCTCAGGCAACGTAATACCTGCTTAAATTCGGAATATTCTCCTGATCTCTGCCAGTTTATCTTTATGAATGATTGCCTGAGATGTGAATAAAATCATGGATATACCGTGTTAGTATATCAGCTACCCACGACTATTCATTCTGAATATCCACTGATTGAATCAAAGCAAAATTTCTAAACTGCCATACGAACAAAGCTGAGAAAGTGCCTTATGGGTGTGTTTCACGAAGGCCGCATTTGGATGTGATCACCTGTTTTTGTTTACAAAGGCTGTTGACTGGTCTGCTACAATTATCAGATTTATGGTTCATCTGATACGGAAACTTAAATATGGATTGATCGCCATTATGAGAATCGAAATTGAGATGGACATTACTACTTAAGTCACAGTATTAAGGAAGAACTTTGTGTTATGTGTCTTTTATTACACAGCTTACCAGTCATAAAATTATTGCCGAGGCTGTCTATTGAGAAACAGGGATACACAGTGAACAAGTTAGATTGATGTTTATAAACTGTTCATTCAATGTTGAAAAAGGGATGCATGATAAGTCAGATTATCGTTGGTCAGATCAAAATTGTTCAATCTACCTAAGTTGGCCATTATCCATATTATCAGTGAGTTGATGTTAATCAATTAAGTGAATCCGTCTTTATCAATTCATGTGATCAAGGTTCAACTGTGAAGCTTTTACTTTTTCCATTTAAGTAGGTATTGTACAACGTTTTGGTTGGCTGTTATCGAAAACGATGAAACTGTTCATGTTTTCAAGAGAAAGCAATTTGTTTAGCGTCAAATCTTGCTTGCAGTGGTTATGCACATCTGGCCACACTACAATCTGTGGCAGTAGCATCTGAGCAATTGCAAACACTGTAGTGTGCGGTTAACGAGGGTGAAGTTTCAAAGCAATGGAGACTGTGAATACAATCTGGGTAAAAGATTGTATATTGAACATGATCTCCACACAGAGTGCCACTAATAGCGTGTCAAGGACGTGTGTATTTTTGTTTTAACTTCTATCCACCTTCATGAATAGCATGTGATGCTGTACGATACTTTAGCGGAGCATAGGTGAGGACAAGCGTACATTGATTGATTTCCACGCCAGCCAATTACAGCTTGGTCTGAAAGAACTGTCAGCAACAGCGTTGTCGTTTGCTAATTGTTGTTGTTATATGTCTTGACACCGTTGGTAGCTGCTTTAATCCATGTAAAACTGACGAGGTCATTCTTGAGTCCAGTATCATGTCTCGTTGCAGTCCGTTGGAGAGAAAAATGAGTGTTCAAATTGCTTACCGTTTCACATTTGGTATTGAACTAGTATTTGCATGTACTCTCTCCGGACTGTGTGTTAAACGTCAAGTGGTCCACGTGTTGCAGCCCAGGTGTGAGGTATATTAGTAACCCATATATGGTGACATCTTCAAGCAGGAAAATTTGGACATCGGTCGCTCCGACAGATTAATACAACAGTGCAATACGTGCGTTATTTATGAGCAACAAACATAAACGATAATGATTGTCTGGTGATTCTGAATGTAGACTGTGAATTTATGGGTAGAAAAAGTAAGTATCCCATTTTGCTTTATCTGGATAAGCACGCTATAATGTGAGGTTGGACGTTTGCAGATGATTTAAATGAGAACCCTCTAAATATGCGTTAGATCAGGAAAGTATATACACAATTGAACGTGGATTAAAAGAGATTGGCATGACTTATCTAGCAGTGTGAAATTGGTCATAAGCCCAATGCATAAAGTGCGTTTCATTCCATTAATGCTGGCAGTTATAGTGAGAATGATGAGTTGTTTTGCCACACTTTTGCGCAAACGGATTTGGGCAAATAACGCGAATGCGATATGTATAAACTAGATCAAAACAGTCACATTTTGTGCACATGATTTTGGTTTCAATCTACGGAAGTCGTGTGTTGTTATTGCAATATTGCAAACTAAGTGAGAGCCAGTGTGTGGGAAGTGAGCGTTCTTATTTGATAGATGCTCACGTTCTAACACAATTGAGGCCGCCAACTGAATATGACGACTTACGAAACTGTCGCGATTTAAATCCAATCGTTAGGTTAGACGATGTTTCGAGCTTCTCATTGAACATTTGTAGCAGAGGTTTTGAGCAATAGGGCTTCCTTATAGGTTGAAGGTTTAATTTGTACTGACTCTCCACGCCAGTGTGTCACGTGCTCACAGTCTGCTTCTGACGACCTAACAGCGCGGGTGTACATAGTACAAACAAAACGCAAAGAAACTGAACGGTTTTTTTGCAGTATTTCATGAACTTTGATAATGTGGTTGATTGAGTTCGGGATGAACACAACACGGTGGGGTTATCTTCCGTTATGCGAACCACATCATTACGATGGCTAGTTTCGTTAGCACCGACTTCTCCGTTGCTATGGTAGACAACATCTACATGTTCCGTAGAGCAAACTGCTTAATGCATTTGTGTTAACAGACGACTCGTACTTATTACGCTACAGCCACACTGACAGTAGAGATATAATTGACTTCCCTCAGCGTATTCACACGTTAATAGAATGCAGAAATGATGGAAGACAAATAACGTCCGTGCATTCACCTTTCTTTAAATGGCATCGACTGTGTAATACTACGTACGACCGCGTACACGCCCTGGGTGCAAACCTGAAGAAATTGAACGAGAAGACATGCAAGCCCGTGTTGAATTCTGCAAACCGACTTCCATCATATGGCTTAAAAGATTATGGCGCCATAGTTCTCCCATGCGTTTCCTGTTTTGATAGCTAAACCCACCGCACACCGTCGGGCATGTCATCATATGCGAAAATTGGAAACAGCATGATCAGAAAATGCACAAATCGCATGGAATTCCGGTATCTCACCTCTACCCAAGTGCATAACATAAGACGTCGATGACTTAAACAGATGACTATCATCATTCTGAACAAAAGTTTAAGTTTTTATTCAACGGTGTATTTTACTCAGTGATACAGTTGGGTTATTCTCGCATTAAATTTGCTGAAAAGATTATGATTAATACTTGTTCAACAACTTACATACTGCAAACCCTCCGGATTTTACTGGGACTGAAATAAAACATGGCAATACTTCATGCAACCTTCACGATTCCGTACAGAAGCCATGTTCAAAATAAGATACGTGTGATGAATGCTCACTACCCCTGAAGCACTTGAAAATCTTGACGAAAATCTGTGAACGCAAAACTGTCGTTTCGGATTACCAAGTAGCCAGTCAGTCCGAGATGATTGAAGAATGGCTGAGATGCCAAACACAGCAATTCGATCATGCTCAATGCGAAGCGAATAACACAGGGTGGAACATAATCACCATAAACAGATTTACCTGAATCCAATTAAAGGGTGCGCAACAAAGAAGAGTTGTACCAGGAAAGGAACGCCAGACTAGCTACTATTTTGAAACATGCTGGATGGATGGTCTACATGAATGCAAAAGCTGGAAAGACAGTTGGGTACCATTCAACTTGAGGCTCACAACCCTTTGATTACTCACGAATAAGCGGAAACACTCATTCTTAGTTGTCATTGTGTAGGTATTGTTTTTAAATCACTAGGTTTCTGCGTGGCAGTTATATGTAATCGGTACTGGCAGTCCCTTGATTTACGGGATGAATTAGCCGGGAAAATTAGATTGAGTTTTGGTAGACTAAATCAAGACTTGGCGTCTGTAATGTTTGCACCGGAAAATGTCAAAGACTTTGGATAATTTGAATTCCTGATTGACAGTGGGCCGTAACGGACTGTCACTATTCCGTGGTAAGCAAATCACACTTAACTTCAAAAGTATGTTTTTCTGTTTCACTGTATACAGTGTTAGGTATAGTTTTAGTTGTTTTCAGGATTATTACTAAATTTGGGATGATGAACTGTTGTACGATTGTAAGGTTGGTGAGATCAGGAACAAAATCACCATTTTCTGTAATTCTGTAATCGTTTTCTTCCAAATATATTTCTAGGCTACATAATAAACACTGGAAGTGAACGGATCATATAGTCAATTCAATGGCGTTAGAACTTCTGAACTTTTGGCCGTGAGGATACATCAATCCACTCGATTACATATGTCGTCATGGTTGTCTGTAAGAAATCAAAACTCCAAACTGCGTGCGTATTTCCGTATTCTGCACTGACTGATCTCATAAGTACCCGTCACCTGCTGCGAACAATTTTTAAGCTCGGACTTACCGGTAAACAAGGAATGTTAGACTTCTGTTTCCCCACCACCTACAGGAACCACTGATGTGACAGTTACAACATTATTGTCTTTTCGAAATGGTCAGCCTTGCACTACATTCAACCTTCTAGAAAATTACAAGTTGTCAGATCAAACATCTTATTCTGGTGAATGTATAAGCTATCGACTTTAGATCTAATTAAACCAAGTCGTGAGTGTCACTAATCTTGGGCCGGACATGCAGATCTATATCAGAATAACGACTCACATATCAGTTACCTTTGCCCTGTGAGTTTCTGAACAAAGTCTACAAATTGTTTTTCTGGTGAATCCGATCCACAAATCATGTTGTTAGTTCAAACGTGTTAGATGATTACTAACGAATGGTCTGAGAATGACAAAACGCAACTTTCGGGTGTCAACCAGTTTGGGTGGCTTTCCCCCTCAATTTTGTATCAGATGGTTATTCGCAAAGTAGCTAGTATAGTTGTCTACACAAACTGACAGATTGACCATCCGGCGTGAATGTCATTTTTTGAGTCCAAAGATCGTTGTGCGTCTCACGGGCGGAATACAACGAACCACATGTCCACATCGTGACCATGGTGGTCATTGAGGGCTCAAATGTGCTCAAGATACGTTGTTACGCTACATGAACTCACTCGCGGTAAATGCTAGGTTTTGCCGGGAATTTGGATGATACTAACTAATTTCATTTAAGTGAACAGTGGGAAAGCCACGTAGCAACATACATAGACATTTCCGAACCAAACGGTGTAAGACGAAGGCTTGTCTATTATCACTTTTTGTAATTTAAAATGTCACGTTCCTAGTCGTTTTTCGGTGGAATGTTTAGTTGTGAGGTGATCGTTGTGGTGTTTTAGGTGACAAACATTGAAATCCAGTAGCGGAAACTTACCAACTGGCGAATCTTGTGTCTTCTTAAAGTAGGCCACTGTACGATCCTCTTCAATTAAGCGATACAAATACAAAAAGAAAAAGTGAAGAAGAACGTTTCAGAAGGGTTTGTAATTGGTAATTTGTGGATGTTTAACAAATACTCGGGAAATAACAGTAGCCTGTTTCAACGGGAAATTTTCAACATTTTTTATCAATTGATTGCGCCATGTGCTATATGCACCTGGGTAGCAATAAAGCGTACGTTAAATTCTAACTCTCCTAAAATTGACTTCGATCTTAACGCGCTCATGCTCCGCATTTTGTGATGTGGAAATGAACGTGCAGTCTCCTTCCAGAAGTTGACGACCCACTTCACAATTTATAGTCTGCAGAAGTCTTAAATTATTAACCTGATAGGTTTGATATCTGAAGCTCAAGCTGTACCAGTGTAAACCCCTAAGTTTGATAGACTATTATTAGAGTACTTTCAAAGTTTTAGTTGAAATGTTTTTCCAGCTGAAAATTACTCCAAAGAATTCATCTGAAATCTTTGGCTTCAACCTGTTTATGACTCTCTCTCTACTTTAGCTAACAACCAAATGGACTCATACATTTAAATAATTGTTTGAGGTATGCACATATCACATTCAGTCTAGTCGAGAATGTTTCGCTTGTTATGGCAACTTACCATTTGGGAACGGTAGCCTTGCTGAAATGAAACCAGAAGATTTAACATACAATGATAGAAACCACAGTGGCGTGAGGTAATTTCACAACTGTTGACTCTCAAGGTGATCAGTGCAATAAAAATATGGGTGACCGGTCAAGTATTGCGAAGAAATGCTTGGAAGCACCAGTATGTCAGCTATGAATATCAAATCACATACACGCATTGCAAATCCGATGTGTCAGCTTATCAAATAAAGGGTCACACATAAGACTGGCGTTTTCTAATTAGATATTCGTACGTGAAGGTGTTACTGAGGGACTTCAACCAAAATCGTCAGTCGGATGACATATCAGGAGAGTGTCTCCTAATTTTATGATTAGTGAACTCACATAGTAGCTATTTTGCGGCAGTGGTTAATCAGACTGCTCATGATTAGCTTCACTTTCCTAACCACTAAGGGGCCTGTGTGTTCATAGCTGGTCTGCTGTACTGGTGGTGTGACTCATGTTGATAACAGCAACCGAGATGAGTCAGTTAGCAGAACGGAGTTTTGTTTGAATCAGTAACAGGGATTGTGATCGAATGTGACGGTGATTAGTTGCCATCACTGTGAGTTTGTTCAAGTTTAGGACTTGACCGCTCCATACATTGGATGAATGGCCACTGAAGAACAGAACGGCACAAGCGATCGACTGAAGAATCAAGCTAGAACAGACCCTGCTAGAGTGGGATTGTTCCAAAGGAAAATTTTGCTGAATTTGTGCTGAATTTACAGTCTAGAACACATTTGTGAATGCACTTCTTGATATTAATGGAAAATTACCATAAAACATAGGCGTCCCTACAATGAAGGCGTTGAACAGACGGATATTTTGAAATAAAATCCATTACATAGGAGCGACGGGTATATTGGTAAAATGCAACATATCAATATCACTGAACACCTGAAAAAATGCATCGATATATGGCAGATAATCATTTTGACAAGCAAAGAGAACCGCTACGTTTGAACTGGTGGATAATGTGTCGACAAGCAACAAAACCAATTATTATACTTCATGGAAATTGAAGTGTGGCGGACACGCCTGTTTGCCATAGTTTAATCGTGACGCTAAGAACGTCATAATTTAATTGCAGTTCTGCAAGACACACATCAGCGGCGTAAAGAGGAAACGGGTAGTTAATCAGGGCAATAGATCAGCCGAAAATAAGCTCTTAAATGTAGTCGATAAAACATGTTGCGCCAAAAACCTACGTGCCCTCGTTACGTACAATCCGGTTTCGTCCCGTCGTCTCTTTCAGCAGTTATGGTTCGTGCTTGGTTATTCATTCGTTTGTGTGAAACCAACTGTATTGAGCACATATAGGGAAGCTTATCTGAACGAGTCCGTGGACATCACCTGAGCAAGTTTAACAGCGGAATGACGAAGTCCATCGGAAACAGTTTGCTACAACACCTGGTGGGTTCAAACTTGTCTGTCAATGTACTTGATGCCCCTCGCATAATGGATCGATTAAAAGTGATACATTCTAAAACATCAAATGGTCAAATTCTGTCATTAGCTGAAATCCGATATCCGTCTGCAAAATTCACGCCAACGGGACCAGGAAAAATGTTCATTTAAGCTCTGGAAATACCTCGGTCTTTGTGAGCCTGTCCAGATCGAAGGACACAGCTTGACCTTGATGTAACTGACTTCATCATCGACCTGTTCGCTACTACGCACCTGAATGATTCCCACCCAAAAATTCCTATGCAAGCGTGGTTCGTTTAACGTGGTGACGAGCAGCTGAGAATGAAATCGTTTATCATACTGCACTTTCATCATACTTCATTTTGTTCCTGCCGCTGTATAGCGCTGCTGTTTGTGAAATGGCTTATTAACCATTCACAAGTGGTGCTTATATAACATATATTTTCATTGCATAGATACTGACAAACTTTATACATAAGCATAAAGTATACTGTTGATTGGAGCAGTTTTGGATATTTACACACAAGACATTGCTATAGAAACTACTGTCAAGTTAAAAGCACCACCAAAACTGCATTTTGGCAATAAACGCTTCCGTAACTTGTTGTGTAGTCAGTACGATTACACTTGACCAATTGAACCTATCATCTTAAGAGATACTTCTCACGTCTTACTTTAGTTCTATATTTTAACCAACATTAGTGAAACGTTTTGTGATTTTCACACTCTAACGTGCCTCCTACATTCTACCATAGAAAGCAATATGACAGACAATTTCTCGGCGTGGCCACATGGAGATTTACAATACACTGTTGCTCACGTTGATTTCCATTAGGCACTGAAATGATTACAGGAATATTGCAAAATTTGACAAGGAAAGCGCAACCAAGAAATACAGCCAAAACCTTTTCGGTAACCATGCTAATGAGACCACATATTTACGCATAGAACTAGCACACAGGGCTCAAATATCTCACCACTATGCATTAATGTTGTTATCGGTAGTTATAATCTAGAGACGGAGGTCTGTTGTTGTCTTGTTTGTTAAAGTGGCGATATGTTTGTCATACTGGATTGTGTTAGGTGAATACGGGATAGGATCATTCTTATTTTACTAGAGTAGATGCAAGTCCTTGTGTATCATCCAAAAGTACAGATGCTTCAATTCTGCTAAACAGTAAAATGACCAGCTAAGTGATTGGGTGAAATGAGGTACTATGACCGTCCTTCAGTCTACCGAACGGAACCGATTGTATGCACGCGTGCAGGTTAACTAATGCGCAATGAGGGTAATATTAAAAGTTTATGAAAGTATTCTAAAGTCTGGAATCTATCTATCGTGTATCAAGCCGTTGGCTTTCTGTTGGTTTCGGGTTACCAAGTTTTGTTTGCAATATCACGCGTTTATTTTAGTGATGGGTAAAACTACACTGAGTTCCAGTAGGTAAGTTTGAAATGGAACTCAACTCAGTTTGACATAAGAGAAGCTTTGGGATTTAAGATCGACCATTAGCAATCATGTGGACGGACTACATGAATTAACCTTTTATCGACGTGAGTCACTGTGCGAATCGGGGTGAGTAGAAATTTGGCAGGGTTAACTAGCCATCACTGTGTCTGAAGAAAAGGAATCAGCACTATGGATTACGGACGCTTGGGAGATTTAGCGAACCCCAGTAAGACGACTTGATAGCATACATAACTACATTTGTATGCTGGCACTCAAAGACAGATTGCGTCTAATTCAACTTATTGATGTAGATTTAATTATTTAACTGCGTTGTTTGTGAACCAATAACGTAACAAACCGGGAAAGTCGACCATATAAGCGAGTTGCTATTTTGCAGATGCACTTATATTTCAAACTGGGACGCGATCGTTTTGGGTTGAACGAATGGCAGGTAACGGATAATTATTTGAAATATCATGAAGTAATGATAGACATAATCATTATCAGATTCTTCAATTCACAAACAGTGATTTTTACAAACTCATTTTCTTGACTGACATCTTTTTCTTTACCAAATAGGTTTCGCAAATGCTTCTGATGACTGTTTCAGGAAAAAGCTTCATCAAGAAACACCGAATAATCGCCTGCGAGCATAATGTCCATTGTGTGCTGAAAGACTTAGCCGGATAAACATCATGATCGCGCACATCCGAGCGTGCTTCTCACAAGTGAGTTTAGAAATATATTATTATTATTATTATTATTATTATAACATTGAAACCCTCGAAAGACGTCGGAAAGTTGTTGAGCAAAACAAGCTGCTGTCTCGAGAAGAATATTCGTGTTAGGTAAATCGCAAGCATTTCCTACCTCGTAGATTCTCACGTTCACATTATTCTAGGGAATGCACATCTGCAGCGCAGATGTCTAACGTAGGCTTAATTATTCCGTGCATGGTTTATCTCCAGCACCATGAATTCTTGTATAGATTTGACCAATAGTTATTGAAAAAAATTTCATTTGCAACCGGATCATTGCTGTCAAACTGGCTAGTCACTTCGAAGATCGCGATGAGTGTTTGCACCGGCTGTACCACGGGTGAGATCATTAAGTCAGGGATATATCAGATGGTCATATGTTGAACTTGAGTTGCGGTTTGTTTCTTCTGTTCACACAATTTATGCCGTTTCACATATTCAGAACAGCAGCTCCCTTTTGGTCTAAAATGGCATCGTTTTGTGTCTTGCGTAACACAGATATAGGATATTTGATAACAGTAGGGACAAAGTCAGATTTGGATTACTTACTGTTTCTGATCCATACGGCTACAACGAATAAACTACTATTGTGTGCATTTACATAGATTAACATTCCGCAGCTGTATAGGTCATCCGCGTCAAAGCCATCTTACTGTTCCTGTGCAACGAAACCGCTTATATAACAGACTTGTACCAAACGTTCATGAAAAATGATGACACAGACAAACGCCAAGTTAGTTCTCAAATGAATTCACGCATGAGGTTATTTTTAATAAAACGATTAGCTTCGGTCTCACATACCCCGGTAAAACAAATTGAAATCATCTGATGTGTGGAGAGGATAAACTATTTGTTTATACGCTCGCCGAAACATATAAGTATATTTATATGCATGTACGACACTCATATAACAGCTGTGTATGAATGCTGAACAAGTTGGTTTTCGAACTGAGCTGCATATACTTGCTGGTGCACTGGCCAACAGAGATAAAATGGTGGATGGGGGCCAGTGTGGCAAGTTGACGAGATTCACAAGCCAGGGTTTGTCGGCCACATTCACTTCGAATACGATATTATGTTATGTTATTCGGTTCAAACGCTCGCCTCAGATAATATAAACAGAAACCTCAGGCAATTTCCTGATACTTATGGGTTAGATTTATAATACCGGATTGTGAACTTCCGGCATACTATCTGAAACCAAAACTTGTCAATCAAAGGCTGCCCAATATATTGGTACATTATTTTACTAAGTGAGATTATTTGCTTACCTCCCTCAGCATCCTCTATTAAATGGGTAACGGTGAATTTAAGAATATATCAAGACTGCGTTGGGAAACCTCCTTTATCTTGCACCCTGCCGTTTAGAAATTTGATGATTGCATTAGGAAGCCGCTTGCATGTTATTTCCATCCCACGTTGACAATCCACTTTGAGTACCTTGTGTGGTTGAACTTATTGAACTTAGACGGCTACTCGAACGGGACAGAAACTAGCACTGCGTTTTCCATAGATTCTAGCGAAAACCGTTTTGCTTATGCTTTCACAGTGATAGTTAGACGGAATTAGATGCAGCTCACAAAGAATCAAACTCTGTTTTGTGGGCACTTCAGACGTTATTGTGCCCTGAACACATGCGTTAACTGATGCGATTTTATGATGTCTGACGGCTAACGCGAGTTTGGTGCACTCCCCGTCAACTTGACTTGATATAGTGATTGATCACAAGTTCCTGTGGATACTGATTCAAGCACGGAAGCAGTTCCTACACTGTGGCTTAAATGATATCAATAACCTAAAGTGGCATGGACGGTCGGTTTATGTGATTGCCATAATCTATCAACAAAACAACTCACTGTGCTCAATTTGTAAACACAGAATGGCTATTTCCAAGAATATATTTCGATTTCCTTAAAAACTTTATTTGGATATTTCATATATTGAAGTTGCTATCTTTCAAACGTGCTTTTTTATCCACTAACCTGTGAGTATGCTGTCTACTGGAGCAAAACCGTGTCCTTTAACGAAAAAGAGGTAAACTGTTTGACCTGACAAAATTCTACACGAACAAAATTTCGTTCATCCAGGGTATCCATAAAAACGCAGGCTGACGGTAGACTTTATGAACGCTGAGGTACGTCTTTTGATGTAACCTAAGTTCCCTCAAATTCAGTCGGCCATCATCCAAGCATACTGACCGAACCATTGAGATAATGTTTGGTTCTAACACGGACTTATGACCTCAAAATCGGTCTTATCTGGTGGACATTCAAAACCGGCCGGTGGAAGTCACCTGACCACGTTGCATATACAAGTTTGACTTAACAAACAATAGTGACCAATTGTAACGTAAACGAAGGTTAGTGTAGTGAGATCAATGGGATAGCCAACGTCTAAAGTTTTCACAAATACGCATCCTTATCTTGATGAACAAGTCGATGGGCATAAAAGACGTCAGTTGCCAAGCGATAGGACGAATAGCTGTAAATTTTACAGGCGAACAGAGACGGTCTTCCATCAAACACTATACTGAGAAGAACCTTGTCAGCGTCTTGCTGGCTTGCTGCAAGCACGAATGACTCGAGTTATACTAAGGTAAGTTACGGCATCATATGAGCCAGGTTTGCGCAAACAACACTGAATGTGCCGTTTGCCAAATTATCAGCATTTTTCATCCTAACAATCTGAGAGCGTATTTATATCGCTGACGAGTGCAAATTCAGATATGCGCAATTTAATCGAGGAGTGGTCTTGAACAATTTTCAAATTAATGCACATCTGTTTTTCATGTATTCCAGATAAATCAGGCTCACAATAATTGGTCTGTGATTCACTTCTTCTGCAACAAAATGTCAATCACATTTGAGAACGTGATCATCATTTTGCAAGATTCACCGCTGTTTATAATACAAACAAATTAGTGAGTGTTACAGACACTGGTATATTTGGACGCGCCAGTATTTCAGCTATGAATATCAAATCACATTTACGCATTGCATATTTGATATGTTAACTTTGCAAACAAAGCGGTTCGCATTAGAATGCAGTTTTCTTAGACATTTGTACGTGAATGTGTTGCTTAGGTACTCGAACCAAAGTCTTCTGCCATATGACACTTCGGGAACGAATGTTCGGTTCGTAAAAGTAGTTTATCAGATACGATATTGTCTACTCAAAATATATGGACACTCCAAAACACTCGTATCCATTTGAGAAAGCCACCTACTTACCCAATCGGAATAGCTGGATTGCTTCAAAAACAAACATAGAACACAATATGATCCACAAGAATACATGATCAAGGTTTGCGTCAACTTGAAGTGGGAGTACCTAGCTGCAAAAAGCAAACTGCAAACAATAGCCGTGTCACACTACTTACTGCAGGAGGCAAGCTGAATTGCTGATATCATCATGATGGATTTCAATAACAGATGTTCCATCACTGTTCGGCGAGTAAAAATGTATTGTCTTGAGGCTGGATATCTGAAGATCTTCATGGTTTTATGCTTCAGTTAATAGACCACAGGTCAATTTTTACACGTCAGTGTTGTCCACCGCAACTTACTATTGGCTAGCAAAGATGTTGCACGGACATACGTGCCAGATACACGGTTTCATTCTAGGATCGGACATATTTGTAAGTTGGCCCAAATGACGGGTTTATGTTGCCGACTTGCAACTCACGTGATCACCACAAAGAAGGAGATTTTCCATATCATCCACAACGTGAACAGCATTTTTAATCCGGAAGTGTATATTCGTATTAGATTTGAAGCGCTACAGATGAAAGCCAGATTACAACGCGATTGATTAACGCAGTTTCCTGCAGTGAGTGTACACGTTGATGACAGTTAACGAAGAGATGACATAAGTGTGTGAGATCAACTCGGAAAGCTTAACGAGATGTCCGCAATCCAAAATCAAATGTCCATTCACACCTTTTACGGAGAACATGCGACCGGAGATGAGGTTGATTCCACAACTGGCAGGTTGACAAAGTTCTATTGAACTGACCTTTTCGGCTATTTAGCCCCTGGGTTTTGCGGAAAATTGTCACTCTTTCTGAGACATGTGCCATCTTTGACTGCCGTGACTGAGTTGCATTGTTTCGCTGGCATAAATTGCTCGAAATCAAAGCAACACTATACTTTTCTGAAACATTATTGTCAAATGACACGAATATCGGTCATTCACAATTCTAGAATGAGGGCGAATACCATTTTAGAAAGAGGTGGGCATATATAGTTCTGTACATTACATGTAATTTTCCTTGCTGGGTGTACACAGACACGCACAGGGAGCTTGTAATACGTACCTCAATGTGAAGACTGATATTCGCCTTTGAGTGGAATTTTGTCGTGTTCCTGGGTGTGTGAGTATAAAAACCGTTCTATTCCGTTAAAATTCAGTAGAACGATTTGAAGCAAAACTGACACGTTCCCTTTTCCATCGTTAGCCTCAAAAACAACATGTGCAGATTACAGACAGCAAGTACGTTAAGATAATTCCACTGGACCACAGTAGCCAGTCAACTTGCCTCGACCACTTTGGTGCACAAAGAGTCATCTGAGAAACGCACATAAAGGTTGTTTCACGAAAAGCTTGTAAATTCGGGTTCTGATTCGGGTTCAACAGTAGCCCGAGTGATCTGAGTAGATTAACAATGGAACATGTTATCAATTGCTGCCAACACTCAGTGACGTAATATTTTGAGCAGCATGGTAAACCAGCTGCTTTGCCATCGTTTATTTCATTCATATTCAGCCATCTGCAAAAATAGAGTACAAACTGTTCCCTTTGTGGAAAATTGGTGACATTACAGTCAAAAGAACGGTCTTCGCTACCATATATACCTGACTCATAAGTATTGAGAACAAAACGTAATTGAGCTGTCGTTTACTCCTGCTTGTATGTTAGATACCTGTAGAATGAAAGACATTAGTAAGTGGACGCGAAGTGAACGAGTGATTTCTTTGAGTGGATTATTTCATTACTAACATGGTGTATACAGCTACACTTGTACACGCACCGTAGTTATCCCGTACATTAAATTTTGGTTCCACGTACAACTTGACCAGGGGCAATTACCTCGTGTACGTGTGAGATATCGTAGTAATCCACTTGTAGCCATCTACCTGCTGAAGCCAAAAACATCCCTTCAAACGAAAAACTTATAAGTTCACTTTGATTACTGAATCTCACTCATGTGCTGAAATTAATCCACTTTGAGTGACTACGAAATCGCTGCTAGCGCTAGGCTCTGTGGTTGTTGATATAAATCTCTAAGTATACTGTACGCATCACAAAATGTCTCCAGGGGTAGCCGAAGAATAACGACAGAACCAATCGGATATTGACAGAGCCTGTCATTGGTTTGCAATCTGTAAATCGGACGGATGAACTAGGTAGAGGGCAGACCTAACAATGCGGGAAGAGACATGACTGAATCTATTGCTGAATGTCCAAAATTGACTATTTGAAATCACATTGACTGTGTTGCATATACAGGTTTGACATAACAATCAAAAGCAACTGAGATTTTGCTGAACAAAGCCTGTGTGTTGAGGACAAGGAAGGTTCAGCCGTCAACAGTTTATTTCAGTTACAAGCACAAGCAGATGTCCAAGAACATCATCTGCTGCCAATCAACTGGACGTATATCTGAAGAGTGTATCTCTAACGATAGTCCGCTTTTGAACATTTCATTAAGAGAGATATCATCAACTGCTCCATTCGAGTTTGTTGCAGATACGAGTGACTGTTGCTAGGCTGAAATACGTAGAGGTAAGCAATGCTGAACGGAACGCTTAACAAACTGGTCGCTTTCATTTTGTCACACACATCTTGGGTGTACGAGGAAGCGCGACTTCATACACAGACACTTCCGGTTAAGTACGGTTTCTAAGTTATCGCTTGTCTGCTTTTCGAGTGTCATTTTTTGGATAACTGCGTTTTCAGTTAAACTATAACTATGTATAAAACTTGGTAAGCTTTATTGGAAATCCCTTCTTCTAATTCTTCAACAAAATTGGTATATTCGAGCACACCAGCGTGACTACTTGGAATAGTAAGCAGAATGCACTCGCCGCTCAAGAAAATAGTGAATTAAACGGATGAATCTCTAAGCCAGACCTTATGCATTATAACGCAGATTTCAGGTTCTACATATATTGGCAAAAGTGGCCCTCAGGAATTGCAATCAAAATCACCTGTATAGTATTGGTCGACGCATTGGTGTTTGGTACTCGAAAGCGGATAGGCATATAGAAATGTCGTTATCAAAGTAAGAGCGTTACCAACATACCCAGCCTGAATAGGTCAGTTGCTTCACGGTGAAACAAAACAATTTCGCGGATTACTGCACTTATTTACAACTCATATTAGTTTCGAAAGCAGATGCTTGATAATAAGGATTTGATTTTCAAGTCATGTGACCATCACGAACGAGTAATCCTACTTTGTTGGTTGCAAAGTCACCACAAGCCGTATGCGACGATGCAAAACATCACTGATCTAAACCACTTTACATCTACTGATGGTTTCGGCCTATTAAGTTGAATGTGCCCTAAAATATGGTTAACTTAGAGTCGGTCTACTCATCTATTACATAAAACTTGAGTAACCAACGCAAAGATCGCCTCATTAAGATTGTCACAAAATCCAGTCGATCAACTCGGACATCGTGAGGTAATAACCAGCGTGGTTAGTCTGGGGTCAGCTGTAGTTGATTTTCATCCGGAAACGGATTGCCATCTTCCAGTGAACCATTTTGAAACGATCTAGCCTCCCAGTGTATAAGTAGAGTAATGGTTGTGTTTACCACAGGTATTTTGACCAAATTTTACTCATTTGTCACAATACTAAGCATGTAAGTTGTGATATAGGAGTTCTAGTCCCCGTGATCTGATTAATTGTGCCGGTGTGACAGCGCATCTTCTCAAGTGGTCGATGAGCCACGTGAATCCACCACTCAATAACATCGGCCCCAGTAACATTCGGAAAGTTATGTCCTGCCCAGTGTTATTTATTTCGTTCACTGCAACCTCACGGTTGCCAGCAGATCACTGGACATCATTAAAGAACCACAAAAAGTTTGTTTCGACATTTGAATCATGATTAGATTAAGAACTCCCCAATCGAAGTAGTACATATACTATTTATAGACTTCAGCCAAACGAATTTTCCCGATAGATTAGTTAATCTGGTTTGGCAAAAATAATTGTACTTGCTGAACAAATGCCCTACCAAATTTTCACTACTGAGTTGCGATCTTTGGCATTTGTAAATTACTTGTACTCAGAGGACCAAAACGCTACCTGCCAAGTTAACGCCATACTGCACCAACGAGCGCTTTCCACATTATCTCAATGCCATTAAGTTTCATTTCAAGATCTCCTGCTGCGCACATTTGTGTCTCCGTGTATAATATCGAATGGTTCTGGCTGCGTGAATGCGAAGGCGTGTAGTGAGCTTGTAATGCACACTATCAAGTGTGGGAGGACGTTTAAACTCTAGTGGCATTTTCTCGTATATCCCAGTTTCCGTATAGAGATTGCTGATCCTCTTTCATAGATCAAGGAAAATAAGAAGCAATCGAGAAATAAGACCGTTTTGCAGCATGTCAGTGGCTAACGAATTGGCATGACAGCGGGCGTAGGGAAGAAATTTGATCTAGATAAACGAGCTCTACCTAATGATTTAAAGGAAGTTTTCTGATAGAAGATTTCGCTCTGGTCTACATTCGCATGAGGCGACTGTATTGACCGCTGCGTCCCCGAAATCGTAATAGACATGGCTACGTTCTGTGGTGTTTTATAGAGCTGCAAGGGCGCACATATATATCTTTGTAGCTCACGATTTAGCAGAAATATATATATATATAACATTTTGAAAAAGATATATATATATATTTTGAAATAGATATATATATTTTGAAAAACAAATATGTAGCTCAGCATGTTCGTCTCATATGTTTACATCCAAATATGCTCATCTTCCTATCCTAACAGACCTTCTAACAATCTTCCCGTGTTGCTAAACATTTTTTCCATTCCACATAATGCCCGTATATACTAAATAGACATCAGAATTCATATACTAAATAAAACCGTGAATCGATCTTTTTTCGCGTCATTCAATGACAGCTGTTTTTTGGAGATACACATTTTATTAACTAATACAAAATTATGAATTTTATATAAAAGGTTTCGTCAGAAAAAATCAGATTCCGTTGTTCGTCATACTCCACATGATCATTTCACGTTCTCTTGTTTATCACGTAATCTTGTTTTTCATTCTCGATTCCACGATTAATTCTAACGCGAGACAATATTCCATAACGTCCGGACAATCCAAATCCCGTGTTGGTTGAACAATTCGCGAGGTCTTTGAAATTTTGGGGAAATAATGAAGTCCGGTCCAGAAGATCGTCCATTTCACCGCAAAAATTGGGTTCCCCCTATCTTCCTTCATCTTCACAAAATTTTCTACATAATGTTTCGAACCGTCCACATTAAATAATGGCAAAATCCTTCGACTTTTCATTTTCTCCACCCTGGAAAATCATTTTTCTGGCATGACCTTGAACATAAGGTGTAACGCACTATGCTGCCGTGTTGGCACCACTTTTGTTTTCGATTGTGTAAGTCATGTGCATGTCCTACTGGGCCTTTGGCTCACGCTTGTTTATATTGTCTCCTTTCACAGGACTGTCGTTGGAACCCTTACTTCAGAAGAACGTTGTCCCCGGGTGTCTACACGTTGCTCAAATTTGGTTTACGATTGTAACTGGTACACGATGCCGGAACGTCTGGCTTGCCTGACTCATTCAACGTCTGCAGTCTCCGACTAGTTGGCCAGCAGTTTGTTCTGTCTGGGACTCCCTCAAGTCTGGAACTCGATGTCTGCTGTATGTCGGAGACCCGCTGCTTTATCTCCGGGTTCCAGAGCAGTGGAATATTTGCTCGATCAGATCTCAGTGAATAGTCTCTTGCACGCTGTCAGACTCAACACATCGGTTGAAGTCTGTCGACGCAAACCAAAAAAACGTCGCGTATTCATTATATTGGCGTGCGCTCCGACGGACAGCTGTCCGGACGATGTGTTTTGTGACGCTCTCGTTGACATTCTGAGACGAACTGAACACTCAAACGTAATCATACTAGCAAGCGCTTTGGCTGCTCAGCTTGCTCGTCTTTCTCCGGATGAGAAGCGGTTGGGATGTATGTTTGGTTTCCAAGCGCAACACGCCGATAATTGCGGAAGACTACTACAGCTGTGCGTATCCCACGGTCTCTATACCTCGAGCACCACTTTCCAACAAAAGAAGGGGCACCGTGTTACTTAGTAACATCCGTGTGCTTATCAGCCGTAGACACAGCGGAATCATTTAACAGTCCGTTACAGGTAGCGCAACCCTGTTAGAGACTGTCATGTCTTTTGAAACAACCACATGGATTCGGGCCATTCTGTTGTGCCTGCTCGTTTTGTTTTGTTATTTGTACGGAGAACACTTGCTCGTAATTGCAAGATATTTAACTGGCATTCGAGTGATCTAGTATGAATAGCGCTTACCAGAAGGCGTTGGCGAAGAAGTTGCCCAGTTCGACTCAGTTGAAAGATCTTACCAGACACTGGCAACAAGTCGGCGAAGCTACAAAAGTGTGCTGTGAGGAGCAGTGTTCCAGAGGAATTGTTCACTTGCAGCATGAGTGGACGTCCGTCACATCGATAAACCTCATGAACAGCCGTCTCTCGATCCCACCTGGTTCCGAATTGATGACGACCGTCAAGAACTTGAATGCCGGCTGCCTAAAAGCTTACGGGAAGACCGTCAGCAGTTCGTCATTGGACACTCGAAACAGATGGAACGAGCCTTTCCATCTAAGAATAGTAGAAGGCTTTTTACCTTGATCCCTGGTTGTACTGGCCGTCGAGTAAGTGTAGGTGAGACCATATTGGAGAAAGATGGTTCACTTATCACAAGTCAATCGCGCCGACTTGACAGGTGGGCCGAACAAATTGAACAACAGTTCAGCTGGCCTCAACAAGACCATGTGGACAACGGGACCCGACTGGTCAGTTGTTACGTTCCAGACGACCGTCCGTCGGAAACTGAAATAGTCTTGGAGCTCAAGCTATTGAAACGAAATAAGGCTCCTGAACCAGACCTCTCTCCTTTTTATTTTCAGGGATGGTGGCGAGAGCTTGATATCACAACAGACAAAACTCCTCCAAGCGATTTACGTGTCTGGAGAGGTACCTCGTGATTTATGCCAGTTAACAGTAATTCCCCTTTTCAGAAAGCGGACCCGACGCCTAGGTGACAAATACAGAATCCATTACTCACAACTATTACTCACAAGCAAAAGTGGATGAGCATTCTCATATGATAATTCGGTCGTGCCTAACGTGAAGTCAATGGCGCAGTGGTAAACTCGGTTACCTCATGAACAGCATGTCCTTGGTTCAAGTCCCGGCAGTGGCGATGATATGCACTACTGACGAGCCCAAATAGAGCAAAACTCGAGTCTAGTGCTTCTTTTCGAAATGGGCCGAATGGAAAGTCTATGGGAATGCGACATCTGCGATCAATTGTGGGTGATGTTCAATCTATATGAACTACAGTAGCACCAGTTCGGTATCTGTTGCATCCAATTTACTCGCTGACCTCATTCTGCGTCGGCTCATTGAGCCCAGGGAAGTTCAGGTACGTAAAGAACAGGCAGGATTCCCATCTGGTCGAGGGTGCGTTGATCGCATTTTCACCTTGCGACGGATCTTGTAACATCGACATTCTTATAGGCAGCAGACAGTCATGGTCTTTTTGGACTTAAAGGCTGCGTTACATTCAATCGCTTGTGAAGTTCCCTGGAGCTGTCTTCTTCGCAAGGGAGTACCAAGTGTATACGTGTATCTGTTAAAACCACTGGGTACTCACACTGCCACCTGTGTGAGATTTTGTGGACGACTGTATCGGGCGTTCATCGCTTCTAGTGCCGTTTGCCAGGTGTATCCGATTTCTCCCATACTGTTCAATTCTGTCATGCACGATATTTTGCAGTGTGCGCTTTGGGAATCCAGAAAGCTCCATGTTGGGCTTCTTCCTGGTGTTAGATTGACCAATCTGGAGTACGTGGACGACATTTTCTTACTCTGCTCTTCATCCGAAAGCGTGCAGACCATGCTCGACGAGGTAAGTAACTGAACATGTTCGTATGGAATTGGCTACGCATCTTCAAATTACGAAGTGTTATTTCAAGATTGGGGCATTTTCACTTCTATTTTCTTCACTGCAGGTAGTCCGCTTGAGACTGTGGACAGCTTCACAAAGTTGGATAGCATCATCTCGTCAGTATGTAATATTGCTGATGAGACATAAGCGAAGATAGCAAGGCACAAATTATGTTTGCCGAACTTGGCCATCTGTGGCGTCGAAAAGACGTCCAGTTGTCGCTGAAAAGGAGGAGTATTTAATGCCTGTGTGCGTTGTATTTTGCTCTATGGTTCGGAAACGCGGCCTGTTCGCAAGGAAAATGCCAACGGGCTTGCTGTGTTTTACCATCGTTGTCTCCGCCAAATAGCCCATATTGGAAGGACTGATCGCGTGAGTAATATGGCCGCTAACCAGCGCGTACTCCGAAACGCTCGGAAGGCGTGATCGGTTGGCCAGCTAATCATGGTTCACAGCTTGCGATGGTTGGATCACGTAATCTATATGCCAGCCCATCGTTTACCGTACTGGGCATTATACACATAGGCCAACAACTGCTGGGTAAAATCACATAACGGTCACGCAAAAACGTGGTCACGAATTATAAAGACCCTGATTGCACCATTGAGCAAAATGGATTAGCATCTTCTGTGGCTTTGGGGTCCTCGTGGTCACTCAAACCGTTAGTTACGGGAGCTATCCGAGATGTAGGTGTGTCCCAATCAATGGCTTACCCGTATATATACCATTTCTAGTTCTTCCGCTAAGTCTTCTTTTATTCACTTTCAGACTTCTTAGTAGCATGTTCGTTTAGGATATTACACGTCACTGTTCAGATGACCAGCAGCCCAAACCACGGCATTTTTTGGTCGGGATCATGGCTACTATGATGATGATGATGATTTTCGAGATCTCGGAGAAGGTATTCACTTAACCGCTGGTAACCGCGATACGCAATCGTGATTAAAGCGCTGGTTCTAAGGTAAATCAACAAATTTGCACTTCAGATTATGCGTTCTACGAGTACGATGGATGTGCGAAATGAAAAATATAGAAGTATGACACAGTAAATTATCGCAGGTGAATCACAGGTCAGATGTAAAAAAACCATGACTTTCAGACAATTTAATATTTTGACGCTTTCGTCACCCATTCGCTAATTCCAGGAAATTTGTTTGGTATAATCTCGATTCGTCTTGCATATCATTTTGTAGACCAGTCTTTTAACCAGCGTATTAACGCACTCATGGAAATCCGTGACTACTGAAAAGATTATGTCAGAAGATCGGTAACCCTCGAAACTAGTGAGTGCTGCTTGTCGACTCGTTTGATGTGTTCATATAGCAGAGAATTTTGCACCAGCAATGACTGGAAGGCCTCCCACTAATGCTGTATTGCCTGTCGTCACCGTTTTTAGACGATCGAAAAAGTAGCGCATGACGCGGAACAATAGTTATGCGACGTGTTTAGGTTTGATAATGCTAAGAAATTTCCTGAGGATTTCCTTAACGCTAAGTGTGAACTGATGTAGGCGAACGAAAACACTGTCTTCTTGAGAAATGTTCTAATTGTTTGGTCGGGTGATGTCTTTTCAGCCACAAATAGCGCTCACGACACGGCATTCAGTTTTATGTGGGGCCGAGTTGACTTGTACAGTACATGGCTGATAGTTTACTAACTAGCATCTGGTAAATGTCTTCAAAACCGACGATTAGGTTGAGTGAATGGGTGTGTGCAAATGAGCAGCAAATCGCATATAACAGCAAAGTGCTGTTGACGCTTGGACAGCATCGACCATGTAATGCTTGCCGATTCCCCCAAGTTAATTGTCTGAAGTTTCTTGACAAGGATGAGAAATAGATTGTTCACACTGTGAATCTCTTGGTCAGTTGATCACAATTCGAGGTGCAGATTATTTGCCACTACCAGTCGTACCAATGGTAATTACATCAATTATCGTGCACACTGCGATTGGTATGGATTTTACATTCCGCATGTGCGGAAGTCCCGAAGAATACTTCAGCCCAGTTTGCAGCCACATCCCTTACCACCTAATTGTCGATTTCTAATATAGATGTCCGGTAGTCACTGTACAGTCGTTGTGTTTTGTAGCGTGAGTTTCCAATCTTATGCGAATAACGTTTGCACCCCTCGAATAGATGGTAAATAAAATAATCCTTGTACCGGCATGTTTTCTACATTAGTGTCTCGCCTCTCAAGGCCAACACTTGTGGATAGCGACTCTTACTTTATTGTATTCCGAAGGGACGTAGACAAAATATAACTTCATGTTAGGCAACATTTTTCAGAAGTCTGGCAAGCGCAGAGGTTCTGATACATTCCATATCATCCACTTGTGTTTATAGCGATCATCACAAAATCAGATTCGGACTGGCCGCGATGATTTTGTGGGGTTCGTGAAGACTCATTGAGCAGGATCGTAAAATGTCAGTAACATCACAACCGTATGTAGTTCACTTGCTTTACATTCAATGAAGGCACCTTGATGAGACAACATGAAATTTGTGATTCCTTGAACTGAAGTGATGCATTCTACTTTGGACACTCACTTGTTGCTTATACGTTGTTAACATGTGTTGGTTGCTTTCATCCACATTGCAAACTTTTCTGTTCGACTCACGACATAATGCTTGCTGCTGACGGTCCATCACGTTCACTGGACATTGTTCTTGGGAATCATGACTTTGACAACGTGCGTGGGTCTTGACCTCGCAAAGATAAATTACTTCAGTTTCCATGGAGGTAAGTCGTTAACCTCTCCCGGTTGGACTAACAATACTTCGTGTAAAATTAGCAGTGACTGGGATAGAGCGCATCCGAAGCCACAACATTTTATGGTGAGTGTCAAACTACGCAAATTTTAGTGAGGAGACAATCATAAGTAGTTCCCGGATGTCCTATGAAATCCTGACAGCAGGAGAATAAAATTTTGGTGAAGTCTTAGACAGTAAAAACGCTTCTACTTTATGTGAAGTGCACCATTAGACGAAAGGAAAATATGTACGGGATCAGGTTTGAACACGGCAACAGTAAACATGTATCAAAGGCCAGAATAGACTGTCGTTCAGAACGGAAAGTGCAGTGTGTGATAGAAGTTAACGGTTTTCATATAAAGAGACTCCATGACAAAGAATATTTTGATCAAATAATGGCGGAACCGTGTATCATACTGAAATACTGCAACAACTAACAGCGGGTGCGCGTATCACATCTTAAAAAAAGCAGATTGAATATACAATGCAGTTAGCGAACTGGACGCACTGTCAAGGAAAATTTGTGAGTAAAATATTCAAGAAAATGTTTCGATAATTAATTCCAAACAATAAATCCACAGAAGTGCGTGGCTACACACCGTCGTGTTTTTTAGCAAGGAAACGGTTAGCGTGATGGGACATCTATCATGCTCCCGGTTAATGACCGTTAACATAACAACGGTGCCCGTGTGTAAAGTGGTAAGAGATTTTTTGAAATGAAGTTAAGCATAAAAATATTCGTATGCATTTGTTTGCTATAATTTGGACATATCTCTGCTGACACCAGACTGCAGCCGAAAGAACGCACACATTGTTCACGCAAACAGTCTACATATGAAGTAAGTGTGTAACAATGGTCGGAATTAGGGATACGAATCAACCTTGAAACGCGTGATTATAATTAATCGGCCATGCGCAGGTGCAATGAGCGGTCGATATTCGTGAGACAATAACCTGGCTATATAAATATACATCAGCATTAAATAGCAAGTTGAACATCACCCACAATTGATCGCAGTTGTCGCATTCCCATAGACTTTCCACTCGGCCCCTTTCGAAGCGTCTATGGGAATCCGACAGCTCCAATTAATTGTGCGTGATGTCCGACTTGAAGTTAACCAGATCCCCTATTACTCATCAGCATTAAGTGAATCTGTATGGAGAATATGTCATCATAACAACTTGATCAAGTCATCTGTGATGGCTGACGAAGTCATTTATCAACAAAGCACTGACATGCAATACGAACCAACCACGGAAAGGCGTAAAAGTGAGCATGGGTGTCGCGCTAGCCTGATGAACCAATTGGGAATGCAACGACTATGAAATTAGCTCTACTTGGCCACTTACTCGTAAAGTGACCTAAACAAGCAGATAGTGGCTCAATGCGCAAGTAGACTGAGTGAAGGCGCATAGCAGGGTTCCAGGCGTAGCATTCAAGTTATAATAGAACGTTCAGGAGAGGACAGGCGCGTTACATCATAGGCGACAAAGACTAAACAGAACACAATCATGACCATCAACTTGAATCAAATGTAGACACTCCTTCAACGGCAGCAGAAAAATTTTTGGGCAGTCACAAGCGAAACATAGTGAAATGATGACCCAGAAGTCATTCACGCAGTCACAGGAAGTTGTAACCTAGAGCCAGGTATCTACACCGAAATCGATAATCCAACCAGTCAGTGAGTTCTATTTTGATGCAATCGGTGGTGTTACGTTTGATCTTTGGTTTCATGAATATAGAGGTATTGTTTTGAGATTTAATAAATGAGCTGAAATTAATAGATCAGTCGGTAAACAGCATAGGCAATCAAACTAAAATTCACACAAGATTCGACAGTATTAGGCCCCACCACTCACATCCGCCAACGAAGAAGTAACCTGGACAGGTTATACACAATGCATTCGGCGTTTCATTACTAGCGACTCAGTGCTTGCTTGAGACTGCCGAGGTCAAGATAAGCGGACACACCGCCGTGACATCGAAACGTAACGGGAAGTTGATCTACGAAATCAGTGTTGGGAAGACACCTGAGAAAGACATAGCAACCAGTTACGGCGGAACCCTGGCTTACTTCCGATCCAGCCAAACTCAACTTCATCACATTGAGACATTCTACTAGGCAGCTCCGAATTGGAACAAAAGGCTGAAATGCCACTGTCAAATATCGGCAAGACAACACCAGTTTCGTTTTCCCATGGACGGTCCAAACGAACAAGAAGATCACCGAACTCATTACAAATGAATCCAAGATTCCATTCATACGACACATGTCGAAAATGGGGAGTTGCTAGGAGATGATGTCATCATAACTAGATCGGGTCATCGATGACTGCTGACGCAATCATTAATCGTAGTAAACCAATCAGACTGCCGATGACGGCTGAATAATTCATCATGGGAAACCAATCAGGCCGAATCGCCATCATTTGCTGCGTGTAGAGGATGAAAGAATTCGCTTGTAATGGTGCCGTCACATATATATATATATATGTATGAATGACGATAATGTAGCTGTTGTGTGTTAATACTTAGCTTGTTAGCTTTTAACATGCGCTACATATAGTCCATCGTACTCAGGTTATCAGAGGCATGCCAGTAAGTGGGGGCCAGTTTATCGGGTTGATTGGATTCACACGCCACCGGCTGTCAGTCACATTCATTTTAAACACTGCAGAGAAAATGTCTATTAGGTACGGATGCTTGCCTAAATAAAATAACCAGCAATATTAGTGATTTTTAGCTACTTATCGGTCTACTATAGATTACGGGATTTTGAGCTGCCAGCATATTTCCGGAAGGACACCTTGGAAAACTTTCAATCTCTTTTAACATCTGATACGTGAAGGATATACAAATTATAGTACGTCCTTTTAATGTGTGACATCTTCCGCTTACCCCCTCAAAGTCATCTGACAGTTGGGCCTTGACAAACAGAAAAGTAGAATACAGTAAACCAGATTACGAGAAGCTCCGGTTCATACTACCATTTAAGGATAAGTCCGTCAGGTATATTTATGAACATTATCCATCAACACTTTTCGTCATATGAAATATTATTTCGGTCACCAGTTGGTCAACCGCTCGAAGGATTAGTCCAATTTGACTACCCTAAAATGAACACCATATTATGGCGGAACCAAGCACTACCCGCTATTCCGATTCTTGGCGTAATGTTTTGTTTCTACTTCAATCATAAAAAGGTCAACTCGATTTGGATGCAGTTCACAAATATTTCGACTCTGCTAAGCAGGCACTTCTGTCGTCTTCCTGAGCAAAACGTGCACGTTCGCCAATGCGATCATGATACCTGATGCGCTTCCCGTCAGCCGGACATGATACAATAATCGATCACGGAATCAAGCTGCTACGTTTATAAACACATGTTGAGTATTTCTTGGAGAATATTTCAAGACCATAGAAAAGTTATTTGGATATTTCGTACATTGAAACGGTTATCTTCAAACATGCCAATGTATGTATTTACTAATACGTAAGTACACTGTTTTCTGCACCAAAATCACGTTCATAGTCGGTAAAGTTTTTCACAATCTGACGGTAGTTAACTAGGTATAGGTTGGTTGTATTACGGATACAAGCCAGATTGCAATAGGATTGACGAACTCAATTTGCCGCAGTCAGTGTGCATGTAGTTGACAGTTATACAAGAGATGGCATCTGTCTATGAGATAAACGCGCATTTCAAGAAAAAATGTCTATATTTAAAGCCAAAATGGCTGATTGTTATTCTTTCAAAATTCTTTGCAGAAAAGAAGCAACCGAAGATGAGTTTGATTCAGTATGTGACAAGGTTACATTATTTCAGTTAACTGATTTTTTTGGCTAATCGGCTCATCTGCTTCGCAAAAATTATCGCTCGGGCTGAGACAGTTGCTCTACCTACTTGATATGATTGAGTTTGAATATATGGCGTACATGATTTGCCTGAACATAGATGACTACTATGCGCCTCAGAGTTGCCTTTGCTAGATCATACAAAAAATAACCATTGAAATGTCTTCAGTGAGAGGAGATGCTACTCTAGAAGAGATGTCATATATGTGTCGTCCTGTAGATAAAATTTAATATTCCTGGCTAGGATTATGCAAACACATAAAATGAGTTCGTAATACGCACCTAAATGTGTGGACTAATGTTCGCCTTCCGGCAGCATACTGTCCTGTATCTCTGGACCTAGCTGAAAACCGCTTCCTATCGTCGGTAAAGGGTAGAATGATTTAAAACAAAGCAGTTGCAAAACATTCGTTGCAATGCACTAGCGTTTCTATTACTCTCGTTAGTCGCGAAACGCAACACATGCAGATTATAGACAGCATGCACGCTGGGACAGTCGTATAGTTTCTTATGTAATCGGGACCACAATAACTACGTAGATTGTCACAACCACCTCAGTGCATACAAAGTCAATTGAGAAGTCAATATAAATGCTGTTTCTCTAAAACCTAGTAAGCTCGGGTTCCGTTTGCCAGGGAAGTTATTCTTGTTAGCCTTCCTGGTCCTGTGATCTTACAGATGTGCTGTGGTGCCTACAGCTGAACATGAGGTTTTGTCCAAACACATTTGATTGCAGTCGCGGTATGAATGGAAAAGTGAGAAGGTTGAACACGTCCACATATACTAATCTGTTGTTCGATTAAACCTGTGTCCAGTGATCCTGCCCACACAAAACCTGTTGTCATTGCCTGGGTGGTTAATCACTGGTTTCTTTATTGCCTACTGTATATAAACGGCACGTTCTATTTTTCTTATCCATGATAACCAATGAACTGTCATCTTTCTGCCCTGATAGAAAAACAGGCTTGCCAGCTGGCCCAACTACGCGTTGGGCCTGATACAGCAGCGAGGAGGGTGTATGTTATCGAACCATATGTACCACAGGGCGGCATGCTCAGTTTAACAAATGCACAACAGTTATGCAGTATGATTTTAAGCGCGTTGGAAATTGAACCTTATGTAGGGTTGTTGACAAATTTTTCAGATGTGAGTATGAAGTTCAAGGATTGTCTGCATTCCTACCAGCACTAGTACCGAGATGGCAATTGGGAAAGCTATTTGAGACTCGGTTAGCTGGGCTGGTTATGGAAGCATGAGATTTGTCGCGGATATGTGTATCGTGTCCCGCAGTATGCAAAATGAGAATGCGGTTGGCCCAGAGCATGCCAGTCGGCCGTGACGCCACTGCAAAATGTACCCGCCTATGTGCAATTTATCGTAAATGTGAAGCTTGTATCTGGTATTCGGAAAGCGGCGGCGAATTACGGTTCATTTTGTGTCAATTTCACTCATAACGCTTCAGACAATCACTTTTGGGAGAAAACATTATACTCGGGTTTAACTCGTGTTACTGCCCGTCATTAGTGCTCGTCCTTAAGCCGGGCGATACTCAAAATCCGACCACGGTTTCATATGGCAAGCCTGGTCACTGCCGCACCGTTGATCTCACGGTGGGTACAACCTGATGAT
>JTDE01003203.1:70060-85690 GCA_014338405.1 Paragonimus skrjabini miyazakii | reverse complement strand
CATTATATATATATATATATATATATATATATATATATATAATGGGTTATTATAAGTGTTGTGTTACGCTTGATAAACCGTTTCCCATGGAATAATGTCGCAACTGGTTCTGTATTCGCGCACTCTAAGTGATGCCTACTCTACGGAACCTTCCTGGGAAGTCATAGGGAGCTTAAACATTTGGATCCAGTGACTTGATCCGTCCGTTAACATAAATAACTTAAACCGTAAGCTACAGAAGGGCAAATAAAAGCAAACAGACTGACAAAGCTGATGTACACTGCTCACAAGTTCATGCACGCAAACTAGCATGAAGTTTACGAATTAAAAATTTCTCGTCGGCGGAAGATGATTTCAGGTCCGACTGAATACAGAGACTGAGTTATCGGGTAAAATATCAGTGAATGCTAACGTAACGACAGAAGAAAATGTGATATTTTTAAGGATGCTAACTGTTTCCCCTGTTATTGATGACTGGCATTAATCGATTATTTGTTTGAAACAAACGAGACCGCTTTCCAAAGAACAAATCAGTGACAACCTCTGCACTCCGGTGGGTTTTATGCATTCTTGTTTCTCCGATTTGATGGTGGCAGTCCATACGGTATGTAGCCAACAGTCCCTAGTGAACGTGTTCTTATCGA
Organism: Paragonimus skrjabini miyazakii; assembly: GCA_014338405.1. NCBI lineage: Eukaryota > Metazoa > Platyhelminthes > Trematoda > Plagiorchiida > Troglotrematidae > Paragonimus > Paragonimus skrjabini miyazakii. The sequence continues at coordinate 85,046 of JTDE01003203.1, read as the reverse complement.
ACTTTAATGCAGGGCGCACTAAGTCGTTTTTCCCCAGGTACGAGTTTACCAGACGCGAAATAGAAAAAAGCCGTTAAGAAGAGACCGAATATTTATTAATCGAATTATACAAAGGGTCTCTTACAGCGCTAGAAATGGCACTGACACGTAAATTAGCTAGAGGCCGGCCGTCGACGAGCGATTAAACCGGAAGAGTTGTGACGCACGTGTGCGTTCTGGTTCATGCCGCAGTCACATGGCATGCAGACAAACAATCGAACAACATGCATCATGCGGACTTTCTTTATAGCCTAGGTGCAATATGCAACTACGAGTTTCGGAACTATTTTACACATCATACCACAGGCAGGCCAGTGGAATGTTCAGGTCGCTACAGAACCTACTCCGTATATAGCTGTACAGCGTGAATGAGCTGGCACCCTGCATTAAACATGACAATATTTCTTCTACCTCCTCTTCGCTCAGACGTCGGTGACAAGGCTCCATTGGACAGTGATGAGGTCCACCGGGTGATTATGTGTAGCGTCCGGCGATGTAGCCAGTTTTCACCTACTACTTCATTGGCTTGATTAGCACGTCAGTTTTATTGGGTTGAATTGTCCTCAGTTTCATTGGTTGAGTCGGAGAGAGCGTGAGCTTACTTGTGTGGCACAATAACCTTAAGCCGGATTGCCGGTGAAAAAGTTTTAGGGAGATCTCAAAACATTCTGGTCCCCAATAATGAGGAGTCAGTTATCAGAGATACAAGCCCGAAAAAAGCTAGATAGAATGAAGGTATTGGAGATTCTCGGCGTAGGCTTAAACTACACGATCCATAGTGCTGATTATGGAGCGTTCAATGCGTTTACTCCAGACCCATATGCATTGACTCAGGTTAGCTATAAATGGATTACTGCTTCACTCGTTGTCCTCTCTCTTACGACCCCCACGACACCTCATAACAACACGACTTGTAAGCAAGACTAGTGAAAAAAGAATGCGTGGTTCACGAAAAAATACACCACAGAGCTGGGCCATACTAGAATGTAATGAAATGCGATACACATTCTGAGCAATGTAAATCAATCAGCTCATTGTTGTATTCCGTAGGCACTCATTTCATGCCCGTAATGGCATAACTGACCTCATGCGCCACATATACCCCGACTATATAGCTATAGCTAACAGCCAGATTTTCCGGATAACAGGGTCGTCTGTAGACCCCTGTATCAAACACATACACAGAGTAGACAGCTGTGGGTTAAGTAACTCCAACAGAACTCAAAACTGGACACGTCCAATACTCATCGAGTTTACACAAGTCTCCCAAAGGTACTGTGTACTCAGCAGAGCTGACCGAGTACATGAACTATCACGAGATAGATATCGGCTCATTCTGGACAACAAAACGGACACAGAGTATGACAGTAAGTCATCTTTACCACAGAATACGACAGTCTGTGGCGTTCCAGCCAGACCGTAGGTCCAAGTAAAAGATTTGGCCGTACTAGCAAAGTATGACAGTAAGTCATCTTTACTACAGAATACGACAGTCTGTGGCGTTCCAGCCAGACCGTAGGTCCAAGTAAAAGATTTGGCCGTACTAGCAACTCCATTGATCCAGTGCAAAAGGCACGTTGAGTTACGGGAAGAGGATCGGAATTCTGGGACTAAAAAGGTCTCATCCATAACTGCCTCTTTCATGAAAGTAGTATGTGACGGTAGACCCAAGGCTGGTTATCAGAGTAGTGAATGTAAGGAAACCCCATTTGCGGCGAAGGTGAACACCAGCTACATGACGGATCAAATAGCCTAAAGCACACGGGGGAGGGGGCGGGAAGATTCCGTTATCAAAGTAATGTCAGTGAAAACCATTACCTTGACAGCAACTAAAACCAAACCCCAGGTGGAATTGGTTGTCGGGGCATGTAAGCCTTTAAAGGTCAGTCGAGCAATCTGCTACGTTCAGGTTGCAGCCGAGGTTATCGCCCGACTGATGGCGGTGGCAATAGCGGATAGAGATACGAAGCCAAAAGAATGCGGTTGAGTTCCTGTGGTCATAAGAGTTGTGAAGCTTAAGGAAGTGTTGGGCCAAACTGTTTAGAGTTAAGGAGAGGAGTTACTCAAAAAGAAAGTAGTCCCTCCACCCAGGCGCGTCCTACACTAGAGTAAAGTTATCCGAGCGAATGTTGCAAGGAAAGAATCTCAAGTTTTGGTATACCAATGTCTGCAACATTAGCAACAAGTGGGAAGAGCGTAACAAAGGTTTCGACGTCGTAGTTGTTGCTGAAACATAGTTCATACATGAAATAAAGAGGGTGCTGTCCTCCGGAGGGCTTTTCCGTCTGCAGACAGGACCGCATGGACGGGCGCGCGAGTGGAATGGTCTTGCTGTTATTAAGCAGTCAGTACAAGCTGTGGGATGCCCCCTTCTCGCACAAAAACTCCGAACGTATAGGCAATTTTCTACTGCATTCAGTAGGATAACAGGAGACTGCTTATTTTCAGCGCCTATAGGGGACCACTGGCTAGCAGTGAAGGGGATACGCCTCTGCTAAATGTCTTCAACGATCTAGCTCATTCAGACAAATTAGTGGTAGCTGGAGACTTCAATCTCGTACATTTCTTGGGACTATGAGGCAGCCAGGAGGAGTATTTCCGAAGGAATATTCCTGGATTGGTTGCACTACTCGGTTCGGACACGAGCATGCACCATCCTTGTTGGATCTGATAGTTACTCGATATGAACAAGGCATCGTCAACTTGAAACGTGAGACCCCGCTTGGGAAGAGTGATAATTGTGTTCTGAGTTTCAAAACCCGTGCAACGAAAAGGCTTCCCTCAAAAAAATTCATACGTAAATTTAGTCGAATGGATATAGCACGGTATTTGGAAGTGACACGGAGCATGTCTTGAGCTTCTTAGGAGGAAAATGCTTCTCTTGAAGGTAAATGGAAAATCAACAAAGAAGGGCTTATAGGACTCACAGAATCATTTGCACCCCCTATTACCAAGAGAAGCTCGGAATCTTCCGCCTTGATGGAGGCCAACGGTACATAGAGTGCTTATCAAGAGAAATAAACGTTGGAAAAGATACTAAAAGCGTAACCCATTGTAATTGACTAAAGTATAAGGCTTGTAGAAACGCACATTGGAAGGCGCAGCGTTTGGCAAAATACCGCTTTAAAGCAGGCCTTGAGCGCAAGGCAAAAGCAGCTCCAAAGCATTTTTACTTGTATGTCCAACCGAAAGGAGCCTGCAGGCAAGAAGTAGGAGCTCTCTTAGCAAAAGAATGTAAACCAGCCACTGATGAAACGAAGGAAGCCAACCTACTTCGTGAGTTTTTCCAGGGGGTTCACAGGAGGGAAGATGTAAACAAGATCTTACCGAAATTTGTAAAGTCCAGACCTCACGGCAAAATGGACGGCTTACTTCTCACTGAAGAAGGGGTTGCGAAGTCCTAGGCTCCCTTAAGCCCTCAAAGTCTACAAGAGCCGACGGCATCAATCTGGGCATAGTTAAACTACTGGCGAGAGTTCTACAGCGTCTCCCATGACAGCTCTTTACAACTCCCTCAAAGCAGGGGAACATCCCGGAAGAGTGACGCGTAGCCAATGTGGTCGCTGTTTATGATGGAGGCTCGCGAGACAAATAAAACACTTGCAGATCAGTGAGCCTGACAAGTATAGTTGGAAAGTGCCTGGAAAGGCTAATCAGGGAATAGGTTTCAATGAATCTTGTTGTAGACCGTCTTCTTAGTACCGCACAACACGGCTTCCAGAAAAGAAAATCTTGTCTATCCAACTTTTTGTATTTCATGGATGAAGTCACGGGACGATTGGACGAAGGCAGCAAGGTCGACGTTCGCTACTTGGATTTCAGCAGAGCCTTAGATTCAGTAAATCACCACTGTCTCATCCACAAGTTGGCGTGGTTCGGTATCTCCAACCAAGTGATTGACTAGGTAAAGGATTTCTTGTGTAACAGAGTTTTCAGAGTGAAGGCTGGAAGCGGATTCTTTGAGATAGACACAGCCCACGGTGGTCTCCTTCAAGGATACGTTCTGTGTTATCTGCTGTTCCTAATGTTCGTCAGTGATTCAGTGGCCGGGGTCAGTAACCCGTGCCTCATATCTGCTGGTGATGTTAAGATAGCAGGGCCATCAAACCGAGCTGCCTTAAAACAGGATCTCAAGACAGAGTAGTTTCTTAAGCAGGACCTTCTACTAAATGCCAAATTGTAACTGGAAGCTCTGAACCTCTAGAAATACCCGGTCCCTAGGGTCCATTCACCACTAAATGCGTAGAAAAGGCCCGAGACCTGGGAGTGTTGTTCAAAAACGACTTCGAGCCCCCAACTGAGTGCGCAGCGGCTGCACACAGAGCCCACGATGAGCTGTTTAGAATTAAGAGAGTCGTCTAGGAGGCGACCGGAAGTATTTCTCTCACCGCACAAAGCCATAGTTCGGTCTCATCTGCATGCAGGCGTGTGCACTCTACTTATGTAAAGCTATCCCGTGCATTGAGAGAGTACAACTTGCAACCCGAATGGTAATAGGATTTAAGGATAAACCCTATCAGGACCGATTCAAGGAGCTCAGGAAGATGAGAGGATGGCGGACAAGACTTGGCATGTTGCGATAGCACAGAGGAGTGTAGCAACATGAGGGCTCTTCTTTATCTTGCACTTTTATTTTACAAAACAGGTCCTATATGGTTGTTAAGGTATTTCTGACGCACAACCAATGTTTTAGATTACATCTTCTATGACATAGTGACCGCTTAATCATACTCATGTGCCGTAGACAATATAACACAGACGTATGTGGTCATGTCTTCCAATGTAATGTATGAAGTTGGGAAGTATAGGTTTTCCGGTTTGAGAATGAAAGTTCGTTTAATGGCAGGACCCCATTGTTTTCTGCGTGTTGGTATTGACACATTCACCGAAGTGATAACCCGTGAACCTTTCGTGTCCTTGCACACATTCTTCCCTTCTGGTCTCACGTAATCGTGGCGTTTTCATATGGTTGCGATGTCTGCTCGGCACAAATTGGAAGCTTCTGATCAGAGGTTAAACTGCTAAGTTGTTTAAACATTGTCGCTTGCAGACCAGAAGCGGTGATATCACGAGTGGTAACTAGAGCAACATGCATTTACTCCCACGTCGCTGACCATATAGATGGGTTGAAACGGTTCTCTTTTCATCAGCTACACTCTACTTCACTCCTGAGTCTCAGGCTGTCTACTGCTGCATAAGGATTCATACAGCTACTTCATTCTGCCAATGAATTCTTCAATCTTTCATTTCTCGCTGGTAAATGTAATTTTAGTTCTGGTGGTTTTGTAATGACAGTTTCCCTGTAGGCTTACCTATCGTATCGATGTTCTCAGCGTCACTGACTGCGTCATTGCAATACTTAGGAAGCGTAATTTCCTTTTTGTTTGTTACATTCAAGTTTATCCTAAATGGATGCAAATCGTGGAGCCCCACGAACCTGGTCGACTATTAAAAACGTAACAGAAGTAACATTTGTACAGTATTTTGTAATTCATAGTTTTCGTTGCTTTTCACACCTTCGCGAACTATTGTGTGTCAGTTCCCTTTATTTTCATCACATTTCGGCTTTGTGTTCGTACCTAAGCTTCATTTATTATTTAGGTCCACTACATAAATTGGTGAACCCGAACTCTTACATTTTGTCTGTTGTACATATACATCTTTTTTGGTTTCGTTACTGATAAGTTCAGAACTCCCAGTATTTTGTTATGAATTCCGATTCTGACATCAGCTTATTTTCCGAGAACGTTATTAATCTTAACTTATTTGCATTTGGTGTTTCAAACCCTCGTGTTTGGTTCGCTCAGATGGAGGCATTTTCCGGTTTCGTAAGATTACTTCACAGGCAACCATGTTTTCTTATGTAGCTACACAGTTGCCCGTAGGCATTACTTCTAAAATCATTGATATACTCGATCCCATGTCAGACGAGTCGCCATACGAAAAACTCAAGGCGATCTATCAAATCATCAGACGAGGCTAAGCTCCAACCGTTAATTTTCGGCGTCTAGCTGGGCGACCGCACCCTTCTCAATTGTTTCATCACATGAGATCCCTGGCCAGTGGTAACAGGATAGTTGATCTCATCCTCAGGCAACTATGGACCAATTGCCACCGCCTGACACCTCTCATTTTGTCAGCACAGGACCCCGACACTCCGTTAGAAAAGTTGGAAGAGAAGGTTGACAAAGTCTACGAATGTGTGTGCGTGATCCCTCCCCTCACGCTGCTCTGCAGCATTACACGCTTGGTAACCTCCAACGTCAGGGACCCCAGCTAACACTCACTGTAAATAACTTAGCTGGACGCCTTATGAAAGTCGTAATCCCTCGAGCACTCGACTCCGTTCTCGCTCGGGACCTCTCACGGCTAGAGGACAACCTTATAACTTCTGTTACTATCACTGGCGTTTCGGTGACAACGCCTGCAAATGCACACAGCCATGTGAATGTATAAGCTCGCCTTCTAAGGCCAATACCAATTAGGAGAACGACGTGGACAACCAGTGATGGTGACAGCTGCTGCTGGTCAGATCAACAGTCGCCTGTTTTATGTCCACAATAATTCCACCACACTTCGTTTATTTATCAAAACCCGTGCATAGGTCGGCATTATACCCCAGGTAAGACTAAACGCGATCTCAAACCCGCGGAGTACTGTAACACACAAGCCGACTGTTTACACTCTGATTGTCCGTTACACCTGCGGACCAACCGTGGGGCAACGTCAAGATACCTGGGGACAGCGTTCTTCCGAATTAGGGGTTCCAACAACAGTTCTGTAAATGGGGAGCAGCACGAACAAGCATGAGTGAAAGACCCAGTAAGCCTTGCATACGACTTACACAAACGAAAAGTGAAACGGAGACAGCAGCACGCCCTGTTACGCAATTCAAATTTGATCCGTGCGCGCTCGCTGGCCTTGATCGCACGTTACAATACACCCTACAGGCCGACAATTCCAAAATCATGACCTACGGTCAGTGTCATCCATTTTCTTTTCGAGCTTCCCGTACTTTAACGGACGCTATAGTGGACGAGTTCTGTAGCGTTTGCACAGCACTTTGTATTTCATAGTCTTCACAATTTTTCGCACCTTAACGAACTATTTTGAGTCATTACCCTTTATTTTGGTCACATTTCGGTCTTGTGTTCGTGCCAGTGTTTGGATCCACTGCGCAAGTGAGGGTCCACTCTTCATGGGAACCTTTTTGAATGCTGTGCAGTTATGTCCTTATTTCTTACTTCCACAGATGACGGTTCCCGAGTACCTTAATGTAGGTTCCCAACCTCAACGCATATCTTCGAAATTCATCTCCTGTTGGGATCTCAATAGAAGGTGAAGTTTGAGGGAACTTGAGGCGGTCCGCCACATTAATCAACGATTCTTCTGACCATATCCACACCGTCCTCTAAGAGTATTTTCCTATGAAATGGGGTGAAAGCTTGTCTGTTTCAGCTGCTGCCGCGCAGTGGGATCCGTGGAGTTCACAACTGCAAACAGCCGGACACCTCTCAGCAATCACCCCAAGTCCTGTGACCTGATTTGTGTACATCCGTTTTCATGCCGCAATACTCGTGCTCCTTATCTTTTTTGTGGTATTCCATGGATTATATGCGTTGTGTGTGACGTAAGACTAGTCGCTTATCGTTATGTTTAGCCCCGTTGTAGCTTAGAATATCAAAAGTACTTGTGAATGGACGTCATTTTGCATGCTCTATATATATGGAAGAAGTCATGAACGAGCTTACGCAAGCATGAGTTTCCGTATTGACATTGGGCGCATGAAACAGTATGTGTAAGGACACGGATAGATTCAGAAAGTTGGAGTACTTGGAAGATATGCTGCTCTTTAGTACCCAGGGTGCGATATGCACAAGAAACTGTCTAAACTCAGGGCTTCCAGTTTTTGAACTCTGACCATTCTCGATACACTCATCGGAATTTGTTGGTAAGTAGACTGGAACAGGTGGTTATAACCAGCATAAGTTGACGCTTTCAATGATACCCATCTCCAAACGCATGCATTTGTAACAGGGGGGAATCCAGCCACGCTACATCAAGACGAACAAAGCGCATGTATCTACTTCCTGGCACATCGGAAGAATTCATCCATGAGTTCGTGGCAATCTCCAAAGGAATGAGTCACCTTATGGTCAACGTGGGCACGTTTCTGAGTACAGTGATAACAGCTGGCGTACCCGGTGTGCTCAACCTTTCGCTTCATAGATGCCCTTGATGGTATATCGCAACTAATGCTACTGATGCTCAACTTCTTATTGCGCCCGAGGTTACCTATTGCATCACCGTGTGATATCAAATTAGGCAGTTCAGTGATCAAATCAGGCAAATATTTCTTCACGTTTCAATGTTTGCTGCAACCAGCGAAAATGCCAACCGTGAAAGGAGTGGCCGTCATTTGCTTAACTGTTCTACAAAGTAGGCCACAGGCGCAGCTTCGAGGACTTGGAAGGTCTGAAATCATCAATGTACGACCGAATTGCGACTTCAGCATTCATTAGTGACGCATCATTCGACAAGCATAACAGGACAGTTTGCAAACCGAACAGACTTTCCACAGCACATCACTTTCAAAGGGCATTCATGGTGTAAACTCAACAAAGAACGAAAATCAGCTGGCGTAGACATCGCAAAAGGATTAATTCGCAACAGTACTATAACTGCTCTCCTTGGAATCCCGTTTTGTCGCTCATTCTTTCCAACCTTCTAACACGCTGGACACTTCCATGCTCCTCTGACTCACCTGTGGCTGTTGAACTGCTAATGTCTGGTATTGCAAACAATGTCAAAGGAAATCACACATCGGTAAACGCCTGCTCTTCCTCGCCACAGTCCTAAGGATACGAGTTTCAAACGGATCACTCGGTTTTATTGCTGACATGTGTCGACGTTTGCCGTCTTCGATGGTAATTGTATTTAATTTCTATATGTTGGTCGATTTCTGCACATTCCCAACTTGCTGTATTCAATAATGGAAGAGAAGACGTGAACGCCAGTTCAACAAATTATTATGAGTCCATACATATAGGAACAGTATACCATGTTCGGTGGATATAAACTCGCTGTGCTGAACAACTCGTATGAGCACTTCATGTGTTCACTTGCGCATCAATAAGCAATATCCGGGATATTTTAATAAATGGAGTGCAGAAGTTTATCTGTAAGTATGTGTAATCCTTGTAATCTTTGTTGTCATACAATTGCTTGCGGGAATATTACGATAACGCGCCAAAAATCACGTTCCAAAAAGGACAAACACTGAAAGCAACTCAGAGTGATAATACAAGCTTCAGTGTCTACACACGAGTGCACGTATCGCTCACAAGCAGTTTGCGCGAACAGGTTGACCTGTTCGAATGAATGCCTCACTTTACGGCAGTCACAACTACGCCGTGTGACCCAAAATATTCATCCAGTTAACAGCAATATGCATGTCGACCGGTCCTGTTTACTCTAAATCATCAGGCCTTTCATGGTGAGATTTGGAAAATTTGGATCGTTGTTCCTATACCATCTGACAGCGGCCGTGCATGAGTGGTGGCATGTGGCCAATCACGATTCACATGCGTTGCCACCCTACTTTTATCCTGTTTCACGGGGAGTTTTTTGCCGATTTCTTCATAGAGTTCCCTACAGACAGCCTACCTTCGAATACAAGCGTATTACATTCAGCGCCATTGGCAAGATGTCAAATAAAAGTGACCTCAACACTACGTGAGAACAGCAAGCGCACAAACCGACTGGACGATTTTGGGGAGTTTCAGCCGTTGCCCAAACAATCATGTTTTCGATCCACGTGACAATTTCCAAAACAGGAATTTCTCTGCTACAGTCTGTTCGAGTAGTGTTCACGAATAGATTTGGGGCCTATCATTCTAGGCTTTCTGAACGAGAAAGCGACCGAAACGTTTGAGCTAACGGGCGTTTGCCTAAGAGTCCTAGGTTCAATCTTTTGTCGAGTGCGAAACCAACCACTTACAAAACTAGATCTTCCAATGAATTACTGAATAATTTCTTCGGAAGCCTTCAGAGAACGAGAAATACGGTTGGTAGCCTCCTCAGAGATCTTCAGAAACTCGCCTTAAAAGGCTTCAAAGACCTAACCCCCGTTGATTGTGAGTCCCACTTCATCGCACACCCCAATTTAAAATCCGAAACCGTTTTGGAATTAGACATCTGTATCGTTTTGGTAGAGTTATGAACCTCAAAGACGGTTAAATCAATATTGAGTCGTATATGGAGAGATTGAAGAAGTTGACTTACTGACGTCTCTTGTCCTACCGTCGATTGTAAATCGGAAACGCCCGTCTATCTTGAGGCACTCAGTCCTCCGTGTTCATATACTTCCTTGTCAGTAAAGTCCGCACAGTTGGTTCCAATACTGTCTAACTTTCCGGTCGGTCAGCGGGTGCACTTTCGCAGTGTTCAGTAAAAAAAACCCTACTGCTGTGAGCCCACTCGCAACTTAGAGTAGTGTGTGCAGATATGGGCATCATACGTAAAAAAAAGACGTACAACTCCTGGATAGTGTTCAGCGCATGGTGCTGCATTTGGTAGAGGGACTGGAAAGCACGAGCTTCAGAAACGGGCCAAATAACTTAGTTAATTTACATGCCTAGGTATGGTCACGTTTCAGGGTCGACGTCAGTGGAAAGATCCAGTTAAAGTATGACATTGTAAAGGATCTATCAGCTGTCCCGTGGGGACATCGGATAGGCTTGAGAAAAGAGAGACGAGCGGCACTTGCGTGTTACTCAACAAGGTAGAGTGTCAAACAGCGTTGAGGGAAAATTTTTCGCTTCGTATTGTGAACATGTGGAATATTCGCCCAACGCGTTTGTGAAAGCGTCGATGGTGCTCGATCTTAAGAAGATGTTAGATAATTGCTGGCAAAGCCTGTTTCAGCATTTTTAGTTGGGTAGATTGGTTTCTGAATTGGTTTGGTGTAATTTATCTTTCCATGTACTTGTAGACGTTATTCTAACCCCGCAGACTCCTTGTATTAGGATTACCATTGTATTTAATAACTGCACCTAGCGATTATTATCATTGACATTGTCATTATCATTTGCCCACCGTTTTGTGTGTTTTCAGAGTGTGTCCTTACTCTTGATCGATATCTGCGGACACTGACTGGGAGACAATTAGTCTCAGAGTAGACTGGTTTGGTTGTCGATTGATGATTACGATTATGCATGCAGCCGGCGAAAAAGCAAGTCTGCAGCATTCTTACCAACACGAATGATTGTTCTCCTTAAGTTGCAAGAATCTCTAGAGATCATGCATGCTGTGTGAAAAAGTGTTTGGATTAGAAAAGCACACCCGAATGTGAAGTTTCTGTAAAACGTTCGGATCATGCCAGGAATGGGGCTGTTTGCAACAGAAGCGGGAACTATCCACGAAATTATCTTGTGAGGGGCTAGTCAAACGACAGGGATACTCTTCTTGGCCTCGAATCGAATTTTAATTCCAATATTTTCTGATTACAGAACCCCAAGCAAAACGGCTGGAGTACTGCTTCGTCATGTTTGGTATCTTTTGACGTGTGTTTTCCGATGAGTCAACTGGTGCTCAACACACACCAACGTTCATGGACCGATTGAAACGAAGTACTTCCATAGTGACATCGAACTTCTTACGTTCTGGTATTTTTTCTGGTTTTAGTGTTTGGGATTAAGTGCACATGTTTGTGATCTTGTGGTCAAATGGTTTTGAGCTTCTTGTGATCCCGTAGTTCCACGGTTTATGTCGGTTTAAACAAGGCCGGCTTTCTCTCTGTATGGCTGTGTTCTTTTCCTCTTTGTTTCCCCTACTATGCCACTACCCACGGTATGCGTTTCGTCGTACCACATGCAACAGTGGTATTCTATTAGCGCAGGAGCATTTAAGAGAGATGAAAGCTAGTAGAAAATGAAATAGTTACCATTTAATTTTGATTCTTAACGCGTCTGCCGGTTACAATGGCACTAGTCATTGTTGAAGTGGTCACTGGAAGTGGTTCGTCCTCGCACCAGTAAGTTTGTTTTGTTTAATCTATCCGTCCAGGCACACCGTTGCGAAGCCCAGAGGTGATAGTAATAGTAGACGAGACTGTGATACTTCCTCTAGTACATAATCACTTTTTGTTGCGTCCGACCAAACATCCTTAAAGGACCCCTGTTGATAATGTTCGCTTTTCTTCACTCTGCTTCCGTTGCCTGCTTTGTTCGTTGACGGACGCATGTATATGTAAGATACTTTGCCTCGAGGTCTTGTTCCAATAACAAAGTACGCCAGAAGAGGTGACACGGTGGTGGCCGTGTTGAAGTGCGTTCTGGAAAATAATCTGCAAGATTGCCATTAATGCGGTTTCGAAGCAACCAAGTAGATTCACGTGTTACAGCAGTTGCAGTGTGAAATTTTGTTCTACTTAGGTAAATTTGATGCAAGTTGCTGGAAGACGAATACTAAGTAACGTTTGTTGAGTGGTATTTTTCTTCTTATTAGATACTGAGCGTGCCACGGCTTTTATCTTGATTGCCGTAACCAATAAGTCTAACCACTTGTTACGACTTATCTTTCCAAAGACCGCAGGTTTACGGCATTTGTATCGGATTAGGCCGATTTCTGTGCTACTTGACCTTTGGAACCAAAACTAGCTGGGGGATCTGCTTGTTTCCTCGCATATTGCAGCCACTATACAGCCAAATTCAACTTCTAGACACTTGTATTCATACTGACCAATACACTGGGTTTATTGCCCATCTTTTTTTATGTGATCCGTAGCCTCGAGAAGCTTGTAAGCTCCACACTTCGTATGCAGATGGTAACTCAGCCAATAGATGAAGTATTGAAGTGTTCCGATCTACCGCACCACATGTTTGCACGTGTTGCAGCAACGACAGCATGGTTCTTATAAGCACCCCAGTAGTGTTCATGGTTTTGTTGACATCGGAGTATTCAACCACAGGGCGTGGCTGTGATGCTCTAAGGTTGCAATGTAAATATCATGTAAAAGTCTGTTAGGACTACTGAGGCAACATTTTTCAAGAAGTTTTGTAACGTGTCTATTCTTTTGCTTGTAGCTTACCGATAAAAATAATTGCAATACACTCCAGCGCACAATGAAAGAAATACTTTTCCGTATAGACTGAAAATGCTGTTATTTCCAGACGTTTATATTGGTTCGCTCTATATGTAAACGGTAGATACCTTGGTACTAGTTAAGTTCGTTGAGACGAAATTCTAAGTAGGTATTTCAGAGTGCATGCACTAATTTCAATCGGAATTTCTTCCTGGAACTAGGTTGACCTATATAAATTATACGGATGACATTGTCTTGCTTAGCCAGTCTTGCCGATGATATACAGACTATGTTAAACAGGGTTTATAGGGAATGTACTTCTCATCTTTAAAGTGCACAGTACTGCTTCAAGACCAAGGGATTCCCAATCCCACCTTGTTTATCGTGGGTAATCCGCCTGTAACCGTGGACAGTTTCATATGATTGGTTAGTACTGCCTCGTGAGCTTTTAATGTTGTGGATGAGAAGTCTGAGAGATTTGAACATGCACGTAGTGTTCCCATCAATCTCCACCGTCTGTCGCGCCGAAAAAACGTTTGGTTGTTTCTTATGCTTTCCTGCGTCCTGTTTTATTCTTCGGTGGGGAAACGTGGTCCGTTTGCTGTGAGAATATAAGGCGACTTGCTGTATTTGACCAACGTTGTCTCCGCCGATCAGTCCACATCAAGTTGGATGCTTGCGTGAGCATTGTAGCCGTTTACCAATGCGTATTTCGGAACAGTCTAGAAACGCGATCAGTTGATCAACTAATCAGGTCGCGCAGTCTGCGATAGTTGGACTATACACTCCGCAATGTATTATTATTATTAATATTATTTGTAAAGTTCGAGTGACTGAATCTATTCATTTGCGGATAAAACCCTGAGTGCATTATTGTCATGATTGTTTTCACCTCCTGACCTTATTCAGCGCGTTTTCATTATCGAATGCTGAAGTAGCCGGCAAAACGTACAACTAAGTTGTTTAACCTGATACTTCAGGTCTTTATTAAACCTTGGTTGTTCTTTTAGTTTGGCAGTCCGTTTGAATTAGCGAGCATCGGTGACATTCACTGATACTTTCTTAGGTAGGAAACGACAAATCGCTTCAGTTGATGAACAGCACGATTACTCAGCAAAGCCCTGTCAGTCACTTGGCGGTGTGCCTGATATTGACATTTATTCTAAAGTGTTATTCCTAAAGGGAACTAATATTTGTATGAGTTAGCATCAACTTTCGGGCAAACGTGATAACAGCAGAAAACATTTATAAGTGGGTTTTTGACGACTCTACTTTTTCCCTATTTGCTGCAAGATTCTTATACTGTTGATCATGCCTGCTGTATTTTTTATCATATTTCGTAAGCCCATTACCCCTGATTTTTGCGATTGGATCTCGGTCCGGGGAAACGATCGGACGATCGCCGAATACAGGACTCGCTTGCCCTCATCCTTGCTTCGATAAAAATACTATTGACTGGAGCTGTGCATTATTTGAGCTTTCCTCACGTCTATCACTACTGCAACCAGCTGCAGCATTCCGGCTCCCCCACATTGCTTCACGAACGTGAACATGGGGGTCAGGAAGGTGGTGTTATAAAACCTTGCGAGCGTGTGACCTGGATGACAATGCAAAAGAATGACTACGGACAGATTCAACGAAGCTGTCGAGACGCCTGTCATCTGATTAGTTGAATTAAAAAAGGTACTACTAAACAGTTCATCATCATCATCATAGACAGCAATACATCAGTGATTCACACTGATGCTTAGCTGCCACACAACCATGAAGAAGAAGAAACAAACCCTGTTTAGAAAGAGAGAAGAAAAAAGAGGGAGGGGAGGGGACCCAACCACTAAAAAGAGCTACGTCTACATTCAAACA
>JTDE01003203.1:58893-69960 GCA_014338405.1 Paragonimus skrjabini miyazakii | reverse complement strand
TGGTTTGTCAGACCTCTACCTATTGGCCTGCCTGGCATGAGTGACTCTATCGGTGTGTTGGCCACACCGTCCAGTTTAGCCCAATAGGTCATAGAGATGCGCAAGCCGTCACACCGCGTCAAGGTCCAGTCTCGTTGTGACGGCTACTAAACAGGTGGGCCCGATGATCCAGGAGCTCAGTTTCAATGTTATTTAAACAATGCGCATACTTTGGCTCAAGAGCAACAGCATCTCCAGTGGAGCGCCTAAGCACAACATCCAGACATTTGAGCTGGGAAAGAATTGGTGCATGACAACGGCAATGAACGGTGCGATTATTCGAACGGCCTGCAGTTGGTTACGTACTGATGTTATCACGTATATACCGAAAACTCGTATGATCGTAGAAAATGCATTCTGACTGAAGAACAGACTGACAAATTGCTGTAGTGCATGGCTGATGGGCCAAAAGTGATTTTGGAGCATTTGTGAATACGAGTGGAAGTGTATTTTAAAGGACAAACCAGCGTCCATCAGTGTGGTCTAATGTCCTGGGACTGTCTGAACCAATCGGCATGTTGAGTCGGTGACTACGAAGACTTTGTTGAAAAACGCGATAATGTGGGTGCATCTGAGATCCTTACTGCTCGCTGTTGCCAGTTTGGCGCGCATGCTGTGGAATACTGCACGCACTCACTTCGGGGTGACAATGTGTGAACATGAACTGGAGCATAAAATCCTTTGGTAAAAGTGCAACCGTCTTTGTAAATGAATCAGTTTGCTTAGTTTTGCCAAGTTTTTGGATTGAAACATAAATCAAGGCCTGCGGAACCATCCGGATGTTGTAACTCAACACATAATTTTCGTATGGCTAGTGGCTTTCCCCGTGTTCCTACAGTGTGTTACACAGGAGAGACTGGCTGGGTGGTGAATGTGTTATCGAAGCTATACATCAATGATGCCTTCGGTTGTGGTTTCATACTTTGAGTACACGCTGTTGTGGTTCGCTTTTTCATTGTTTTCATTTCATCTGAGGATGCCAGAGTGAATAGAGCAATTGATTAAATTATGTACGATCGTACTCAATAAAAAGCATCAGCTAGTGCAGAACAAATTGATGATTTGCAGAGTATCGATAAATAAAATATCAATAATTATATTTACAGTCACAAGATACTCTCTGCATTGGTTAGTTAACTGATTTGGTCACCATAATCCTTATTCAAAGCTAGTGAAATATGACTGTTATGGTTTTCGTCGCACTTAGTGGTCTAATTATATGGGATATGTAGATTTCATCTGGTTTACGATCGCATTATCATAGAATAAACAATTCCTCAACATCAGTGTGAACCATTGATGTATTACTGCCTAGGAACCAAGCAGGCCAGTGTCGTCTGTATACGCATTACCAGTCAACCTATTATCCGACAGAAGTTCGGTTCATAAATCTTTTGAAGGGGAAGGGAGATATCGGACACCTCTGCTGAAGTTCTCGATATGGCTGTTTGTATGTACACATCTTGCACTCAGGACAGCGCACAATAATTCCAATAAATCGGTATAATTCACTGGGACTCCTGTGTGATGGAAACAGCTTTAAATGACATCTGATAACCCAGTCGAAAGCCGCTTTCAAGTCTGAATTTGTTATTGCATTGTCTAGGAAATGGATCATCGATGCACCGTTGTCTGTCGCGAGGTGAACATACCAAATCGCTCGCGACTGTGTCGAAAACCTGCATGTTCTAGCGTTTAGCCCTCTTTACGTTTCAGAAACCGCCGAATTATGGGACTGGTGAGCATCCTAGATGCGAACTAAAAAAGGATATGTAAACAGAATATAGGTAGTTGTCCCTGTATTTGTTCCATTTTGTCCTGGATTCTCAAAGGTAAGACTGACTACTCCAGCGACAGTCGCGAGACGTTACTTCAAGCTGCACATCGAACAACGGAACGTGGTCAGTTCATGAAGCAATCTCTCTACCATTTTTGAAAGAAGCTGGTGAAATAAGATTCGATCCTCAGGCATTGTCCCGGTTCTGTAAATTTTTTCCCACTTCAGTTGATTTAAATGACATTCCCCACCCAGGTAAATACATTCGTTCTTTGGGCCATAGTAGAAACAGAGTTAGTTAAAACTGAATATCTTTTTTGCGCTACACCCTCATAACCATCTTTTGTGTGCCTTCATCCGTCTTACTCTGGGTGTTGGAGACGTCATTTGGGACGTTGTGCAACCTACAATGATCGCTGTCGACAGTATTCATCATGAAGTATTGGGGTCTGCTATTCGAACCTCATAGAGTATGCAAACGTTTTACTGGAAGTCATCCAGAAAGCTGCTCTGGCAAGTAGTTTCTCTAGTCCAGCGCTTGGTGTGTGCTGTGTATCGGAGGCGCGAGTCTACCGTCATTCACTTGAGTTTAGCTCTAGATGATTGCCGATCCGAATGCTTCTCTCTCAGTCTCCGGTGACGCTGAATCTGGTCGTCATGCAGGAGTGGGAGTCGCACTGAGTTCCAGAGCAGAGCAGTCTTTACTCGACTGAATCCCGGTGACCAGTCGCTTATATGCTGCCAGACTCAATACATCAGTTAAGTTCTGCCAACGCAAAGGAGAAAGGCGTTGCTTATTCGTCACATCGGCGTGCGTTTCCCCCGATAGTTGTTCGGATGCTACCAGAGATTTATTCTACGATACCCTGGTTGACCCTGTAAGGCAGGCTAAATACTCTAATGTCATCATGCTATCCGGTGCTATTAACACTCAGCTTGGTCGTAACTCTTCAGAGGAAAAGCGACTGAAGAGGTATGTTTGGTGTCTGGGCACAACGCACTGACAATGGCAGAGGACTGCTGCAGCCGTGCGCATCCCATGGTGTCTTCGCGGAAAGAAGTGAGCAGCGACAATACCGACTGCCGATCATGTTTCAACGAGGAGTATGTTTTGTCCAGTACTGTCTACTGTAACTTAGTTTTGGGTGGTAACTAGCATTTGTGTTCAAAAGCATGCTATCACGGGTACTTTTTATTTTTGCAGGGATTTTAATCTAAGCGGGTCATTCATTCTCTGATGTTTTCTGTTTGTTTTCAGTGTCATTCCTGGATTTTTTGGATGCACCTAGCAGTTGTTTATTTGTGAACAAGAATATAGCTATATTTTTCTTCGTTCAATCATGACTGATTCAGAGAAAACTTCCATTACGAAAAACGAACACTTACCGGCCAACACTTCAGACAATAGCAGTATTCATTCTGCAGATGAGGATGGTGAGAATATTATGCTGCAGACACACGATCCTCATGTTATGGGTGACCATCTTAAGTAAGTGTTGTTGTCTACGAAGAATGATCCGTTTCCGATAGAGAATCACAAGCGCTGATGAACTTCATCAAGGGCAATATTGGTACAGGCATGCTTTCGATGCCTGTAGTGTTGCGGTATGCAGGCCTTTGGGTAAGTCAAACTAACGCTTTTAACTCTTTGTTGATATTCATGTTTAGACCGGATTCTTTATGATTCTTATCGCCGGTTCTATGGCCGCCTACTTAATGAAGGTACTTGTTCGTACTTCCCGTTCTGTCCGGGAACAGTGAGTTATGGTTTTCAGTTAGCTAGTTAACTCTTTACAGACATAGTCTAGATCGTGCAAAGATGGACTACACGGAAACAGTGTTCTATGTGTTCAAATATGGACCAATGAGATTACGGAAACCGAAGGGAAAAATCAAGTAACCCTTACTCGTGTATTATATCGTCTGATTTGTCTTCTACTAGGCATACGGTGAATTTGTTTCTTATCGTCACACAGATAGGATTTTCTTGCGTTTATACTCTTTTTATCACGGAGAATATTCGTTACGTAAGTTACCGCTTGTTTGTGAACTTCATTTTGCCTCTTTCCGGACACTTTTTCTCTTGTCTGAAATAGGTTCCTAAGCTTACACATTAAGGCAATTAGCATTTGTGTATTGAATATGGAAAATGTCAAAACTAGCAGTACACGACCAGCGTGGTATCGGCATGCCTAATGATCAGACACGTTTGTTGCTTCTGTGATGCCAGTAAATCATCCGCGTCTCTGGACTTGTGTTTCAATGTGCGTATTAGGAAGTGCCCACCAACGGAAAACGTCTCATGATGAACTAGAACATTGAAGCAGCGTTTTAACTTGCCCAACTTGTTGACCCATTGAGCCAACGCGCGCTGTACTACGGACGTATAATACCGAAGATGCGTTAACTTGCATCACGACGTATTCTAATTTAGTTCCCAAAGTATCGCCTTCCTGTGTTTGGCAGGTCCCACGTTGTTTACCGATTTCCATGTAGCTTTAAGGTCGGTTTTACCGGTCTAGCTACGTGGTAGTTGAAGCTTAGGATTTCGGATCATGCGTCAATATGTAAGTGACACACGCACAAGTTAACACATATGTGTGCATGCCGTTGGTGGCATCTGTTCGCAGCTTAGCATATTGCAGTGATAAAAGCCAGTAGACGAGTACACAAATGATATTTGCTGCACCGTATGCGGTTTTACGTACACTTCGGATATTCATTGCGAATCCGAGAGACTACGGTCTGTGAGCCTGCGAGTGGAAACTTTTGTAACCCTACCGGCTAATGCCTGTTAGTCAGCTGAGGAAAATTAAAACACTTATTTTTGAGAAATAAAATAGTGGACTCGAATGTTAAGTTCTAGGCTCGGAAGAAGAGTATTGAACATAAAATTCAGGGAGAATTTCGTGATTGGAGTATATCTTACCACAATATTAGTAGGAATATGAACACAAACAGTGATTGATATGTGAATAGAGAAACCAAACGAAATCTCCGAGGCACAATGCCTAATAAAACCAAAGAAAAGTGAACATAGCAGACTACCATGAGCCAAGTTTCCGAAACGATGAGCACGTATTTTGTCAAACGATGAAGATTATTGGTTGACACGAATTACAACACAGTTGAATAAATGCATAATCTGTTTGACCTAGGTGTACCCGATGTACTCGCCGTCTATTCGTTGACGATATGGTGTCAGCACGTTGGTAACCAAGCAGTTCGAAACGGCCAGCGCATTCGCGGTTGCAATCACCGCACCACCATTTATAGTGTCTATAGTTCCTTTGTTAATCGCGGGCCTTGATTATCGTCCGTACAGCTGCCACCCTTCAAACTTTGGGACACCTCTTCTCCTCACACTTCGGCTGGTGGTTAGATTCAAGGCTACATTCCCACATGATCTAAGATCACTGATACTGCGCGAATAGATTGCTTGAATAATATCCTGAAATCGCAGCTTCTGTCGACCAGGATTAGATTTACCTGTTTTTGGTTGCTGCACGACAGATGTTTTGGAATCCGTTGGTCAGTCGTCAAGCGAACGTGTCACAGCCAACAAAGCGGACTGAACATCGGTGTACCTTCAGCCCCGGTCGATACTGCTCCAGTGTACGCCATGAACAGCGTTGAAGGAAGCGTATCAGATGTTGTACAGTTTGTTGATGTAGTTTCTAGATTTCACTGATGTACAACAGCGTGGATAGCATCGTTGCGCGTTGAACAATCAGCTTTGTTTTCCTGTTCAAGCTGTGCTTGTTTCGGGCACGTTTTTCAAGACGTGTGAATGCAGAGCTAGCCTTGGCCACACGGGATCGTGGCTCGTTATCTCCAAACTGATCTGTCGGTAGATTGTTCTCCGAGCGGAATGAGTCTACGTAGTCATTCATCATGTCTCCATTAATTGCAGACTTCAGTGGTGGGCACAGCACATCCGTCTTTGGTTAACTGAAAGAAATAGAATGTCTTATCTGTATCGCTATCCGAACCAACTTTGGATGTTGCGGTCGTTGCAGTTCTTCTTCCCTGTGTGCATGTATCTCATTCTCATCCGTGAAGAATAACATCCGGGTGTTCGGATTGCGCAACAGGCTTAGAGCAGCGAAGCTTCGAATGTTCAGCAGACGACCATCCGTGCGGTATTGATTATGAACACTGTCCCCGGAGTTCTGAGGGGTGACGATTAATATTGCTGTTATTTACTAGCTAATCATGGTTAGGGCTCGGAGACAGTCCCGTTTTGCCCCAGTGACAACATGGAAATCGTCGGATATCTGTCCACGTGACTGCACTTTGGCTTTCATATCTACATGCAACATTTTATCTGATCTAACGGACTTACTTGAACATCCAAACCTATCGAGCATTGATAGTAACGTATCTCGGCTTGCCAGATCGAGCGAAGATGGCTTACAGTGGCTGGCGGTGTTCCCGACATTTCATTTGGAGCTGACGGCCAGCCAACATCAACTCAGTGATACTACGACTGGTGTGTGTTTCGCCCTGCTTTCCAGCGCCATCCCTATCCACGATCCCCGTATTAAGGCGACTGAACGGGTCTTTTTCTAGAAGCATTTTAGCACTGCGCAGCAAACTAATCTCTCGTTGGTTGTACCTGCTTTGTCAACTTCCCCTGCCTCTAGTGTGAGACATACTGAGAGTATTTTTCATCTCTTCTCTGCCTATCATCTGTTCACAGATTCGGCTAACTGTCTAAATCAAAGCGGGTTTCAATCTTCCCACGCTGCGCTTGTTTGTGGCAGATCCTTGTCATATTCTCTAGTCGTGTCCTTGAGACAGTAGATTCTCCGACCACAAATGTTCTAATTCACCGGGCGAATGGCGAGACCAGAAGTCGTGCTAAGCGATCCACACAACTCATGTTGTCGATGGTCAGCATAGCTCCACATCGGCTCATCCTGCTTCTTTTGCTGGTCATCCTTAATTCCACGAAGCCATTCAACAAAGTGACGGTGCTCTGGCGCCGCGATCTATTCCTTCAGATGTTGGCACCTTTTCAGAGAGAAGACGGACATGGGATCATTGTTGAGACGAACGGCTGATGCACGTTTTAAAGCGATCCCGAACCTTATGTTCTTCAGTCGCCCAACATCCAGGCTTTATTACTGACGGACTAATTACCGAAAACATACTTGCATCTGTGAATAACCAACGTGGTCCTAGCTAAACTATGGTCCGTGTTGTAGCCAGCCTCCCGCATTGCTGGCATGGTACGTACTTCAAGAATGTGGGGCTGTCGTATGGACATGTAATCATACAAATCGTGGTGACCGTTTCATGGATGAATGCAGCTAGTGACGTGTGACTTGTGTCGACCAGCTCATGAATAACGCGTAAACGGAGCAGGCGGTCATCCTTCGAATGTCTGCACCAACTCCATGAGGTTAGCAGATACCTGGGCTGACTGGTGGTTCGTGGCCACTACGCGCGTTGATACTATATCGTCGCTCAGAGACGTGAACGGCGTTGTACGCCGGTTGGATAATGTTGACTTGGCCGTAGGTCGTAATTTTTATACTCCAAGTCGCACAGACAATGGCGTGTATTTACTGCAGATTTACGCTAAGCGCTGGTTGCTTCTCACATGTTCTCGTTTCACATATTATTTTTACTTAGTATGGTGTCGAATTGAATCGAAGTCACCCAGACTGTTTTCCTCTATATATGATCAATTAATCAGTTTGACGATTGGCTTTAGTTTTTGACGAGGCTGCAACCGCTCATATGGGGTTATCAAACAAGGTTGTGAGCTTCTATTTTTAAGTTTTCCAAGGTTGATATTCAGCTTATCCACTTCCGTTCTTGTTCAGCTCTCATTTTAAGATTGATCATCCTGTCACAGTCTACGATTCGTAGTTGGTGGACTTCCAAGATTTTCAGTTTTTCCTCTGTGTCGTTCTTCAAGTGTATTTCTT
Source organism: Paragonimus skrjabini miyazakii (assembly GCA_014338405.1). NCBI lineage: Eukaryota > Metazoa > Platyhelminthes > Trematoda > Plagiorchiida > Troglotrematidae > Paragonimus > Paragonimus skrjabini miyazakii. Next base: position 62,205 of record JTDE01003203.1, on the reverse strand, counting down.
GTTCTATTGAGTTTTCGCATCCGCAATTTTTTTATCGTCCAAGTACATTTACTTTTATTTGTTTGCTCATTTTGTTGTCTCCCGTTGTGTTCACAACTCGTAATCGAATTTGCTTTCTCCTTTTTTTCTTTTCCCTCCCATCAGTTCATTCACGGTTTTTTTCCCCACTTATCTATCAGCTTCTATCTGGTTGCATTTCTCGTTTGCCTCGCATTGACTCCAATGTGTTTGTGCAGTGACATGCGCGTGTTTGCTCGTATCTCCGCTGTGGCCAATGTAGCCACGCTACTGGGATCCATTTTGATTTTTATCTATCTGTTCACCTCTGGACTGCAACCGTTGGACTCGCTACCAGTGATCACCAACCCTCAGGGTATACTGGTCGCATTCGGCATTGTTATGTTTTCATTCGAAGGAATTAGTCTGGTAAGCGAGCTTTTTCTTCTGTTTTCACGTTTGTAATCACGGAATGTTTAGTACCGCGAGCATATGGGGTAGTTGGGAGTTTATCGATATGAGATGTGGTAGGGCGAAACTTACGAAGCCCTGCTTGATAAGTAATGTAATGTGCAGTGAGGGCTTTGCGTATATCAACTTATTTCAATAGGTGCTATCTGTACAGTGGATTTTCAGACATGTTGTTCCTCGCTGCTTCATTTCGACGGTGTGTTCCAACCCTGTCAACTGCCATCATATTGAGGTACATAGTTTATACCGATCCGTATATGCAGTGCGCAAATTGTAACTGTATCACACTTTTGTTTTGTAGTGTTGTGCTGATGGAAACTAAACTGACTGATCGTGCGACCTAGAACCATTATTGTTTCATTTGGGATTCACCCGATTCGACGAATTGATATGTTCCACTTGATGGCCACTTCATTGTGATTACGGTGCAGGGGTCTGAAGTCGAAATGGTCGGGCTTCAGATTGCTCTCTAGCAAAGCTACAGCACACAATTTTGATCGGATTCATTCTTGTTTTAGTCCACTTGATAGATACTGCAATGTATGCCATGCAACGGTTGTGATGTGGTTGGAACACAAATTGTAGACATGGTGAAATCGATAACAACCTACACGGTTTGAGAACAGGAAACACGTCACCGTGATCGGAACCAGAACGTTTTTGCAGAAAGATGGACAGTGTTAAACTGACAGCGGATGCTGAGACCGTCAGCAGTGCGTTTAGTGGAGTTCGTATGGTTTTAAATACTTTGCAACCAGTGTCTCGCCACCAACACCCTTTCTTAACAATTCTATTTTCTAAACTTCACACCTTCTTCACTTTATGATGCCTTCAAGATGGATCAAAGGGTTTTCGCGGTATTCCTTTTACTCTGCTGAGCGATCTAAATTGAACGTGTGGCACTGGTGTGATGGGGTAGAACAGAACCGGAACCAATGCTGGATTCCTAACACTACATGAAAGGTGTTGCGGTTAAATTTCATCAACGAAACCTCACTGAAACATGGTTGCGTTTTCCAACATAGGAATGCATGTTCTATTTAGGTCACATCCCTCCTCCCCTTTACTCCAGTATGTAGTGGCTGCGGCGATCCGCTTGTGCTTGCTGATCCGACTCGGTTTGACAGTTTGTTTGTCTAAACCTTCTCAATATGTCACGAATTCAACGCGATATTTCCGTTTCCAGCTCACACATCCATGAATAATCACAACACAAATAATTCCATACTGCATCGGCCGTCTCGCAGTATAAATCGGACCACCCTATCTGCTGCATACAGCAGGGTGGACAAGCGGAAACATGCTACTTCTGACCCCTCCCCACTGTCCTATCAAATTTAGCTCCCAGGCCCCTCCCGACGTCCATTTATGATGATTACTCCACAAGTCTCACAACAGATATAACTAATCGTGGTAGCAATGTGTCCATCAGTCCATTCTCTTACCATCAAGCCACAAGTTTCCTTCGTCCTTTGCTTAGACCTAGAATGCGAATTAACGTAGTTGCTTTCAATATTCGAACTCTAAAACAGATAGATCATCAGACCGCTCTCGCACGAACGTTAGACTCGTTGAATATCGATTTCTGTCGCATTTCGGAGACTAGAACCTAGGACGGTAGTCAACGTATGGAACTCACAGCACCCACATTGTCTACCCGATACTGATTATCCATTACGGGTGATTCCACGGCTGCCGCTACCGTTCAGGCTGGAGTAGGTATAGTCTTCAGTACGACGGCTGCAGCCACATCAGTGGATTTGACTCCTGTTAACAGTAGACTATGTTCTACTAAGACCAGCTGTAGATGCAAAACCATCAGAAATCTTTTCAATTGTGTCTGTTTATGCTCTAACTGACTGTAGTGACGTTGGCGTCAAAGCCGCTTTTCACTCGGATCTGACCGTTCTCCTTCGGTCGACACACGGTTCTAGAACAGTCGTTTTGGCCGGAGATACGACTGCCCAGGTCGGTCGCCATGATGCGTCCAAGTCTCGTTTAAGTGGTAGGTTTGAGATAGCATCACATCGCTCAAATAATAGCAAGCGACTGTTGCAACTGTGGGCTGAGCATAAATTATTTTTAGTCAACACTAGTTTCAGACATCGTGCGCATCCTTCGTGCCCTCCTACTTCGAATCAGGTCTGGTCTGAGGCGTGCCATATAGCTGTTAGCTATAAATGGCGCAGCTCTGTTGAGGACTGTCATTCTTACTGGAGCACGTATTTAGACTCAGATCACGCATTGGTATGTTGTCGTTTTGTTTTTACTTTTGTTGTGCAACTGCCCCATTGACAGCAACGATTGGCTGTTGAAAAACTGGCTTTACCATCGGTAGAGAAGAAGTACCAACCCAGCTTAAAAGCTGCATTAGTGGTATTCACTTCGAAGATTCTACTAGCTTCTGGACTCAAATTTCACAAGCCATTCAGAATGCAGGTACTGTAGCATGCGGCACAGGGGTACATGGGTTAAACAAACATTCTGTTTCAGAGAAATCCCTAAAGTTGTTAGGAGCCAAACGGAAGGTTCCTCCTGGTTGTTCACATAACAAATCTAGAAGAGATATCAGTAGGAAATTGAAACGTAGTCTGAAGGCTGATCGTGAGGCTTGGTTATTAGAAAAAGTTAAGGAAATGGAAACCGCTTTTGCTTCAGAGCTGATCCGTGCTACTGGTCCCAGGCGACCGTCTGTCAGTGAAGCTATCAGCTATGCAGATGGTACACTCATCTACAATAAGCCCAGAAGAATAAAACGCCGAGCGAAACACTTTGTGGATCAATTTAGCTGGCCTCCTGCTTCTACTGTGTTACCGCAACAGACTTGTTATGCAGCACCCTGAT